>PVLA01005107.1:0-156247 GCA_004027455.1 Hydrochoerus hydrochaeris | reverse complement strand
CATTTGAGGGCACAGTTATCCCAAAAATAACAGTATATAGTATGGTACTCATCCTTAATTTCCTATTATCTTAATCTAAAGCTCTGTAAAATCTACACTGTTTTACCATGACTGATTGTAACTGAATCTGGTTTGTTGGATCACTGTTTTGTATTGATAGATTTTATTCAAAGCTGTTATGATTGATAGTATCAAGTCTAAGAGTATAGGCAACTGCACTTAAGATGACAAGATTGACTAGAATATCCACTCTGGTTTGATTATTACCTGCCTTTGAAGTTTTATACTGTCTACAATGTTTTATTTTACTAATATTGTTATTTACTGCTATACTCAATTATACTGCTATATTCAATTATGCCTGATGATACAGACATTCTATTGAAGATAATAAGAAACAACACAATAATCATTGTAGATCACCTTGTACTGTGGTTTTATACAACTTTTTGGTTTCATGTTTTATAGTTTTGTTTTATTTTGTCTTGCTACGTTTTGTTTTCCCCTCTAATACAGAAAGGATAGAAATACACGTAGAGATTCATGCATGCATAGCTGTTTACAGTCTCACTATTTGAATATCTACTTTGTATGCTTTAATTTTATAACTTGAACAACTATTTCTAAGAGGACAATATGTAATTTATCAACTAGTGATTTCTTATTTTTTATCTTTTTTTTGAAATTCTGTATTATCTCTACCCTTTACATGCTTTAGTTTCTCTTTAAATAATAATAAAAATAAATAAATAAATAGTTCAGAAAAATAAAAAATTTTTTAAAAATATTAATGTAAATGAATGGGAGTGAAAAAACATGCATTCTTGTCAATTTAAAAAACAGAAAGACATCTAAAGCATCAAACTGAGCAAAAACGTGTGTGTGTGTGTGTGTGTGTGTGTGTGTGTGTGTGTGTGTTATAAATATAGGGAGAGAACAAGACATTAAGGAGAAGGGGGAAACGGAGACACACTAGCAAAAAAGTACTAAAAATATATAGTAAAAGAAAAATAAAGAAATAACACAGTAGAAGATGGTCATATAATCCATTTTCCATTCACCCTGGCAAAAGAAATATATATATTTGCATATATATTGCACATATATGCAAAAATATTTCAATTGATAGATCTTTCATTGCTTTTAAACTCTTTTAAAATTAAGTATGCATTATTACAGGGAAAAAATATATTAAGTATGCATTATTACAGGGAAAAAAATAACTTAAACATATTTTTAAAAGAATGCTTTTCGTTTTCACAATGAATCAAAATGGGCAAATTAAAATTAAGGAAGAACCTGGCCTGGTGACCTATATTACAGGAGGCTGAGGCAGGAAGATAATATTTGAGCCCAGCCAGGGCAAAGTAACAATTTAGCAAGACCCTATCTCAAAATAAAAAGTAAAAAAGAAATGGAGATATTGCTCAGTAGTTTGGTATTTACTACCACACATGAGGCCCTGGGTTCCATTCTTGTAATGCAAAAAATAGACAGACAGATACCTATTCAACCACAGAAGCTACAAATTTAATAAGAAAAAAAATGAAGATATAAAAATTGAATTATACGTTGAATTATATGCTCCACAGAAGCCGCAACCAAATACTTCCTAACCCAAGCATCAGCATCAATAATCTTAGGAAAAGACAGAGGAGGCATAGTAAACTGTCTACTGCATCTAAAAGCAAACATGAAAAAGAAAACTATGTAGAGCAGTCCTCAAAACTTACTGCCCTTACAGATCACTTAAGGAAATTACTCAAACACACCAACTCAGTTGTAGAATGTAATATCCAATGATTGTCCACATTGGTTATGTGTTTATTGTAATTTTTTCAGTATTGGAGATCAAGCCAGGAACTTCAGCATGCTAGGCAAGTGCTCTAACAGTAACCTACACCGTCGCCCTAGAGTGTCTACTTTAATCCTGCTCCCGTATGCTTCTGATACCCAGTGACCAAAACAATCCTTGGAGAATCTGTGACTTTGCTCACATCTATTAAAGGGAAATAAATAAACAACAATAAACAGAGAACACAAACAAAAAAACCTGACAAAAAATATTATCCACCATACATCCTTACAAGTTACAAACACTCAAAGACATGAATGATTCTCCAAAAAAATGTTTTGAATGACCTGAGAAGAAAAATAAAACTGATCAGATCAATAGCCACAAATGCAATAAAAATTTATCAAGAAATGCCTTCTAAAGAAAACCAAGCTAAATCTGTTACATAGACAAACTCATGTAAACCCAAGGGACAGATACGGCTGTCATATAAAATGTTTCAGAGAACATAAAAGCTTCCCAAATCATTTTATGGTGTTAGCATAATCCTGAAAAAATAGAGCCTAAAAAAAAAAAAAAAATAGTCCAATCTCACTCATGAATATAGCTACAAAAATAAACTACTTACAAATAGACTCTAGCAATGTATTAATGTATCATAATGTATTTATGTCATTTTATTCTCTGGTGTAATTATTTAGAATAATTCTTTACATCAATAAGTGAAGGCAGAAAAGCCTATGGGTAACTAGACAGCTATTTATATATTTCGTTTAAATGGAAGCTTTCTACTAAAAACAGCAGAGTGAACATTTAATCTCTTGCCTCCCCCTGGGTAGACTAAGGGCTTCCCACAACAGTGTCATCTCATTGATCATTTTCTCATTCCCATCATATCATTTGAGCTCAAAAAGTATCTTTTCAAAAGGAAAAAAAAATGGAAGACAATAATGAGAGGATCTACTATAAAAGATAATATTCAAAAAAAGAGATTATTCCATCAAGGCTTTTCACTGGAAAAACTTAAAAACATTCAAGAACTCACTGAGTCTATCGTTCCATTCTCACTAAATAAGGCTTCCTTGGGTGAGACTCAGAATACATGTCAGCATCCTAAACCAAGGTAAAACAGCTGCAGGTCCTGGCCCAGGCTCTGCTAGCTTAGAAGTCTACACAGCCTTAGAGTTAAAAGACTCTTGCTGCTTTGGGTCATAAATGCCTGGAAGTTTCTCTGTGTCTGGGCTTTCCATGCTGATGCTTAGAACACTCCCGCTTCTCCCTACTTCCAATATCACAGGGCTCAGGGTGCTTCACAGTTCAGTACCAACACCACCCACCCCTCGCACACACTTCAAGGCTGCACACCTCCCACTGCAGGAATCCTGGAGCACCCTAATAAATACACTCTTATCTGTGGCCACACACTACCACGCCTGGGGAGAATCCCAATGAACTCACTTTGTCTCTCCAAGCTTCCTGGTTTTCATCAACTAAATGCCTCAAGGAAAAAGACAGTATTGACTCAGAGCCTCTCCCTGTGATGACCATTCCCCAAGCCTGGAAGAGTGGACAAACATCTTTCTGGTGCCTGACGGCCCACCCCATTGTTTTGCCTTACTTCCTGCACATCATTTCCTCCTTACTAACGGAACCACAATTAACAGCGGATGGGTTTTTTATGGTTGTCTTCCCTTACACACACACAGTTGTACTGCTAGTATACATATTATGAAGTTGATTAATATAAATGTTCACAGTAAGAGAGAATTCACACTCTGTTCCCCTATATTAACCATGTCAGTTACCTTTCAAAGAAAAAAAAAAAAAACATTTGCAGTATATACAATGCTATTCTAGTCTCTCAACTCAGAATTCTAGAATCATTTTTGATTCTCATCTTTTTTTCAAGCTCTCAAGTGTCATCAAAGAAAATAAAATGCCTTAAATAAGAGATTCAGTGACTCCAGCATTCCACTTGGGAAGAGGTGTACTTTGGAGTAAGGCCAGCATTATGTAACTGAAGGCCAGGATGCTTTAAGGAAAAACATTTCAACAGTTCTGCAGTTCTAGGTATGGTGGCACAGACCTGTAATCCTAGCACTCAGGAGGCTGAGGCAGGAAGATCACTGTGTGTTTGAGACCAGCTTAGGCTACATAGTGAGACCCTGTCTGAAAAGAAGCAAACAAAAAATCCCCTTAAACAGTTCTGTAAAACTGCAACAAGCTTCTGGGGCAATGGAAGTACGTGAACCCAGCAGAAGGCAGGCAACACCAAGCAGTATGGCAGAGGGCTGATACCTGAGTGGGGAGGGGAAAGAAATAATGAAGATTTCCCAGAACAGTAACAACTGAGGGCTTTCGGAAGGCTGAGACTGCAAAGGTCTATTTTAAATTGTTTCTGCTGCACTGCGAACTTTTGCTACAAGACTTCATGAAGACTAGACACACAACTCTACCACCAATGGGACTCTTCACAATCAAGAGGTCACTTCAGCCAAAATGGTTTCAGGAGATGGAACTGAAAGACCACAGGGAGGAAATATAGTGGGTAGCAGAGTGAAGCTATCAGCTAATGCAGAAATTTATCACAGGCAGTGGCTAAGAGAAACGCTGAGCTTCCTGCCAACCCCTATAGGTGGTAAGGCCACGGGATTCTTCTGTGTGTGGGGCAGGATTTCAAGCTAATACTTAATTGAATCTGGAGTGTAGATGACCATGGCTTGTACTGCATGGATGTCCCTGAGGAGCCTACTCAAGGGACTCTTGACTCATCCCAACTCTCACTGCTCTGCAATTTCTCCTTCCTGGTCACTCTGGAGCCTCATAATGACAAACCATTACTGAATATCATCACACTTCTTATCAGCATGTCCTGCAACATTTAGGAAACAAAAAATGTCCTTCATCCTTGCAGAGCTGAGAAAACGGAGTGAGAAGTTAACAAACAATGACAGGGATCACACTGCTGCCAAATGGTAAGGATAAAACTGAACTCAAGTGTCGGTGATTCAACCCCACACTCCTTACTGTTCACTTGACTGCATTTTCAAGCTACCATGCATGCCCTTTCTGTAGGCAATGTTTGGCTTCCACCCACCCATTTGCTGCCACCAGCTTCAAAAGAAACCTGGGCACAGTGCAAGCTAAAGCCAAATAAAGCACAATTTCAGGAGATGGATTTAATATTCTCCTAAAGGTAGAAAATACAATTCACTGGATGAAAATTCTGAAAAGAGATACGCATTTTCCCAGATTTTGACATTGATTATAAATAGAAAGACATGGTCCAGTTGCTGTCAGACACCTTGCTAGGACAATGCTTCCAACAAAAGTCTGCCTAGATTCAACTAAAGGATAGTTTCTCAAAAGTGTTCACTGCATACTTCAAAAGAGAAAGCAACTCCAGATATTTTCCTTATGTAAGTTAGTTTCTTCCCAATTTACTTGGTCAGTTTTTTATTTTAATCCTCTAACCTAATTTTAGATATAAGTGAGAGTGTGACTTGCCTAAACCAAGAAATTAAAATAGGAAAAAGACAAAATCCAGGGGCATCATCATTTGTAAGGTAATAGTTTCAGATATAGGTTTCTAAAAGTCAAGTTGAAAGTGCTCTAAAGATATAACTGTATGTATGTTTAAGTATGCAAGATACTACTATTTGTTAGTAGTATTTGTTAGTTCATCAAACGGAATGGTTTATGCTGTCATTGTTTGATTGTCCACTTTTTATGTTTTGATTTTCTGACTTGAGTAACCACTTCTAAGATAACAATATGTAATTTATCAACTAGTGATTTCTTACTGGATTTTTAAAAAATCTGTATTTTTCTACCCTTTTAACTGTTTTTCTTTTTTCTCTTAATAAAAAAATAAAATAAAACAATAAAAGTCAAGGTACCCCCAAATCTGTTAAAATAATATTGTCTGCATTTAGCTCAAAGGCAAACTAAAGGTTTAAACATGCTAACATTTCTCTACCTCACCTCATACATCCACTCCTGTGTATCTAACTCATAGGCATTAGTTTATCTAACTTGTAACTCAAAGGAGATTTACAATTTATTTACAGTTTACAAACTAGCTTTGAACTGTCATCTATAAAAGGACATGGCATCTATTTGCAATGAGAGCATAGAAAAACTAGCAATTCTGTTTAACCTCTTACATTTCCAGCAGGAGTCAAACAGAAATTTAAAAATCACTATCATTAAAGATGGCAAAGTATAAATCAAGGGATGGAGCTTTACCAGAATGCCTGAGCTAGAATTCAGTGCTTAAGTAATAGTTTTATCACATAGCTACTAAATAAGTCCAAGACCTTGATGTTAGAGTGTATCTATCTTCTTCACATAAAATTACTTTTGTATTTTTCTTGGGAATTTCTCCAGAAAGAGCAAAGAAAGTACATAGAACTTACAATTACAATTTTATCACTATATAAAGATAAGTTTTAGACAAGCTATTAGGAGTAAATTTACTTTAAATTCTTAAAATAGCTTCTTGATCATTTTATGTAGTGAAATAAAAGCAAGTTCAGATATTTTAAGCAGAGTTCATGGTATCTTTTTTAAAAGGCTATGTTAATATGTGTTAGGACACTAAGACACGCTTTCTTGATTTACATGTCCAAAAGACATGAACTGATTTTGCTTCCTAAAGCAGGGTTGTTCTAACAATGCTGATAGTAACAATAAAAGCAAGCTTCTTGCATAATATGACACAATTGAAAGTCATTTTCCAACTTTTGATGTTGTTCTTGTTTGTTTGCAGTACTAGGGCCCTACACACCCTAGGCAAGTGCTCAACCACTGAGCTCTTTATATACTTAGCCCCTTTTATTTATTTATTTTTTTTTAATTTTAAGACAAGGGCTCCTAAGTTGCCCAGGCTGGCCTTGAACTTGCAACCTTCTGGCTTTGGCCTCTCAAATAGCTATTACACATACACACCACTATACCTAGCTATAATTTTCCCATGTTCTATTTCACTAAATAGGCATAAGGCCATAAAGGCAAATCTGATATTCTCGTCTCAATTTTACCAATAATGAAATGGGTGCTCAGAGATTAAAATCATATAAGCCTTGTGCGGCAGAGCATAGATATCAATTCCTGACACTCAATCTAGCACCCTGTCCTAGATGGCTACAGTGCCTCCTGCAATAACACCTCATACTGAAAGAGTGTTTCACATTCTCAATCCAAGTTCATGCCAAATGTGTAACAAATAAGAACCTGTCACTGGCTAAATATTTACATCCAAATAATATCTAAGCTAGCCTAAAATTACTGGATGGTAGCACTAGTATTTTAATTATGATTCAAACTTAACTAATGTCATAACACAGTATGATTTGGATTTAAACTGCTGTTTAGAAAATAATTATTCTACAGTGCTGTCTGCACATCAGTGGCATCAGCTGCCCGGCATGAGTCTAACCTTTAATATTATTTGTATGAAATAGACAGCCATGGATAACTTTATAGAATTTATAATTCAAATATATCATCCTACATCTAGAATCTATGCCTAGGCACAGAATTTCTAAAACACTTTTACAAGGGAACACCAATGTGCTCTTCAAAGTTTTATACCAATTTACACTCATACCAGTAATAGGTAAGAATTGCTGTGGGTCCCTACCAGCTTACAATATTGGCAGTAATATCATAAAATATCATACACCAGTAGAATAAATATGCTAGTGCTACATATCACAATATAAAACATTATATTGAGCTGGGCATGGTGACACATGCCTGTAATCTCAGCACTCTGGGAACATCACAGGTTCAAAGCTGAGCCAAGGTAGCTTAGCAAGACAGTCTTAAAATAAAATAAAATCTAAAAAGAGCTGGTCATGTTGCTCAGTGCAAAGACCACAATTTAATCCCCAGTACCAAATAAATCAATACATACATACATTTTTAATGAAGGTAAATGAAGGCTTTCTTGAGTTCAATATGGTTTTTCTAAACCTCAAGCCTAGACAAATCTAAAGAGAGAGAGCAATAAACATACATGGAAAAACTACTTTTTAAAAACCAAGAGGAAAACAGACACAAAACTGTAGGCTGATTTTCATGTTAGAAATACGGGACCATGAGTTTGATCCCCGATACCAAAAAAACCCATATCTGTGTATGTCTGAAGAAATACACAGATATTTACACATAGCCTGTATTGTTTAATAAATATAAAATAAGTAAAATTTATATTGTTAAATTCATAAGAAGACTGTACAAATCTCACTTCACATTTGATTTAAAATATTTTTTTAAAAAAACACCACATCTGCCAAAAGAGACAAGGGTTTTGAATTCTCAGCCAACCAACCCTCCGATGTTTCAGTCATACTCTTTCTGAAGGACCTCTCTTGTGATGAGTGTCAGATCCACTCCTGCTGCCTATATTTGTCTGCAGGTTTGTGTGTTAACTCAAACTCCATTGAGCCAGTTTCAATGACTGCGTGGAATCTCCCGTCTTTTAAAAGATGGAAAATTTTTGCATTCTGCATTGTGTTTTCATGAGATTTTGAGATACTCACAGAAGATGATAATTATTAACATTTAATGCCACAGCGAAAATGCAGGTAGCATTACACAGAGAGAGAGGAATTAAAGCAGTAACCTGAGAGGGTCAAGGATTTAGCTCAACAGCACAAGCACCTGCCTGGCAAGTACAAGGTCCTGAGTTCGATTCCTGATACAAAAAAAAGAGAGAGAGAGATAGCCACAAAGGGGTAACTTGAGAATAACTAATACACACTTTCTTTTTGTTTTCAAGAACAAAGTATAACCAAAAGGAACTGTGATAACAAGCGATGTACACATTAGATTCCTAAAATATATATGAAGGATATTTCCTAACTTCTATGGAACCTCAGACTATCCTTCAATGAACTGCCCAAGAGGAACATTAAAATCCACTGGCCCCTTAATGTTGCTATAAAGATAAGCAATACAATTTATATGGAAAATGTTGGTAAGTATTCAAGGACATTTAACCAGATGCTAATATTTTAAAGAGATTTTATTCATGAGAAAATTGCAACAGAAAACAACTGCATAAGTGAGCAATATTTTTTCCATTTAAAATCTAATGAACAAAGCACAACAATAAATTACAAGGGAATGTTCCAAGTCCTAAGGACTACTGGGGGAGACTCATTTGCTCCCTAATAGACTCCCAGTGGAATGAAATAAAGTACATATTATACAACGTGTATGTTCAAAGTAAGATCCAAGCACTTTCAACTTAAAAGGAGCCTATCTATTAAATACAGCTAAAGCCAATCATACTTTGTAAAGTCCTATCAGAACGGAGCTTTGGGTTTTTTACCTTTTCCTTTTATCCCTAGAAATCAGATTTTTGCTTTAGGAAAACAATCTGGACTAAAATAAACACAAGGCTCAAATACACATAAAATAGCAATAGCTATATTATTACCACTAGTGTGCACTGAGGCAAATTCTCCTCACTAGAAGAATAATCCTGGGGGCAAAAGGCTCAACTGCAGGCATTTGGGCGAATTCTTTTGTCACTGTGTGAAATCTGGATCAGCAGCCACCCATCTGTGCATACAGCCAGTGGAGCCATCACTTCCTGGATGTGGTAGGCACCCCTCCGAGGAAAAGTTAAGGTTGCTAGGCCACAGGAAAACACTATGCAAATGAATGTCTCCACCCTGAACAGAGCTGGTGATCATTGCTAAATAGCTCCCCAAAGCCCAGTCTCCCTAGTTTTTTTATGTGCTTATTCTATTTGTATCTGATCTCTGTTCAGGATACAATGCTGATGCTAATTATTCAAAGGCAGGGAGGGGGTCCGTATATTCTTTGGTCCCAGGCTGTGAGCAAATCTGGAAGCAGGGACACCTGCCAAAACCAGGGCCACATCAGTAAGGTGAAACAGCTTTACTGGCAGGACAACTGCTCCTAGACACTCGCAACCTCGGCTCTTTGGTAAAGAAAATGCATGCTTTATCTTCAACTCTTTGACGCAGAATCTAATAACCTGATTATTTTGCCAGTTCAGAACTTATCTGTCCCCTTACCATACGCATATACCTCAAAGTAGCAATGTTTCCACATGAGAAAATTTTACATCTCTATAGATGAGAGGAGAATTAAGGGGCCAAGATTAGCTTGTTTCTGTAATTTTACATGCTATTATTAGTAAATAAAGAGATTATAGTAAGCATCCAACAGAAGTTAGAAAAATTAAACAGAAAAAAAAAACAAGGAAAATGTAAGGAAATATAAAAGCTGTAATTAGAATGTTTTGCAGATAACTGTATCATATATCTAAAGAAGAACTAATTCTATTTTTGGTTCTTTCACATACAAGAAAAAGAGGCAAAGTTCCCTCAACTCATTTTATAAGCTAATGTAACCTTGACTCCAAACAAGGACAGTCTAGTGCCAATTATGAGAATAGATGGAAGAATGTCAGTGTTTTTTTTTTTCCTCAGTGTATCATTTTGCACTTAGCAGCTATTTCCTTTTCTCCCCTTTTCTTCTGCCTATTGTGGCAAACACACAAAAGTTTTTTTGGAAAAATTAAATTAACAACCAGAAAAAAATGAAATATCCACCAAAAGTTAGCTTTGAGGGTGAAAGCAAATCTACTAAGTGTGCTAAACTACTAAGTGTGCCAATCAAATCTGTTTCAGTTACAGGTGACAGAAACCCAACTCACACACAAAACAGGAGGACTCACTAACAGCCATAACTAATCAGATATTCTGACCTAGGATGTAGGATTCTGCATTTCTATCTCCAACCTCCATCTGCCCAGCTCTTGGAAATGATGAGAGCAAGAAAGCTACCACAACCACTAGGTTATCTTGCTTAACACTGGCTAAGAAATCCCAGGAGAAAAGTCAGTCTGCCTTCCAATAATTCCAACAAAAAGCCAGGAACTGAGTCTCACTTGACCAACTTCAGTTACTGCATGGGCAGGAGAACAGCCCTTGTCCATTAGAGCAAAGGGTGAAGTGTGAACAGTACTGTATTAGACAGAAAATACTGGAAAAGATTCTCAAAAGAAACTCCCGCACTATGAGAAGACAAGTGCTGTTCCACACCATAAAAGAATCAAGTATAAACATACTAAGCAGCTCCACTCACCTGCCCCAGGCCTCCTACTCTGTAATAAAATTCCCAGCAATCAGAATTTAAATTCCACTTGCTTACAACACTGATGAATTTGAAGAATTTTCCCCTCAGAATAACTGCAAGTTGGAATGTCGGCAGGCACTCCAAATACAATGGTATACAGATGGACTCTGATTGTAATCTCTATTTCAAGGAAGCTCTGATTTGTGAAGGCTGCTCACAGATAGCACTTGGAAAATAATTACACTTTGCATGACACCTTTTTCTGAGATGCTTTCTATAGCTCATCTAACCCATGTACAAATATTCCTGTTCCACAAGGAGCTGAGTGCAACTGTACTGTGCTTTGCAAAAATCAAATATAAGAAAACCAATTTCCAGGCCACGTAAATTCATGAGTGCTTACTGCTTACTTACCTTCCAAAATGATACACCACTGCATGAATTGACTCAGCTGAAGTACTTTTAAAAGCAGGTACCTCTAATACAATCAAAATGTTTAATTTGCCAAGTTTTGTTCTCTAAATAAACTAGCAGAACACATCTATTATTTTAACCATGGGCTGTTTCCTTATAATTCAGAGTCTCTAACCTTTAAAATCCTGTGGGCTTTTCTTTTTGTTTTTTTAACTCAGTGCATTAAACTACTGGTAGGAAAAATCATTAACAGTATTTATTTCTAGATGTCACAAAAGGGATACATTGAAGACAATGCAATTATTCTTATTCTCTAAGAATGACTTAATTTCTCCATCTTCTCTAAACTTACTGCTGATAAACAAAAGAAAGAGTAATAGAAATGTTAGCAGATGTCATTCCTTTGGGGTCTTGGAGAAAAGCAGCTGGACTTCCAGTCACACATTTCAAACTCTTGATTCTAGTGACATCTCTATTTATCCCTGAACAGATCCCAGTATGCCCCAATGCTTGGCAAAACACAACCTACTAAGACTCCCTAGAGAATCCATTCAATGATGGCTCTAACTCCATGAGTGTGTTCTAATTAATGTAGAACAATTTATTTTTACCTATGTAGCCCTAGGGCAATCAACCATTTTCATCACAAGACAAAGGCTGACACATGAAATCAATTAATTGTTGCATTAAGAAACTAGATGAGCATTGTAAAAGATCTCTGAAAATTTAAACAACTTTATACATAATCAATCACTGGGCCTCCCAGTGATTATATCATGCCTTTGACTATCACAAAATTTTTACAACTTACATGTAAAGTGATCTGGTGCTTTCTTTGAAAAAAATTTGCTTCTGCAGTTTTCTTATGATTCTTCCCAACTTAGCAAACAGAAATGAGTAACAATTTTCCCAATGAAACTCTCCCGTTAAAATTATTAAGCCATCTACACCCTAGCCAATAAACATCATATAACATTGAATCTACTTTTAAACTTGGGTCCTCCATGTTTAAAACCACAAATGAAGAAACAGTTCTAAGAATATTTATCTATGCTGATATACGTCAGTTTTTCTTCTCTTTTTTATAATCAGAAAACATTTTCTTTCATTACAAAAAAGCCATTTTATGATCTGGTAGCGTACTGACACGACTGTATCAAGTCTACAGAAATTAATGATTTCTTTCTGTACATCCTTATGAAATAAATTTTGCACAGCTAATCTAGCAAGAATGACTTGGCTCCTGAGAGTAGGAGGGCAACAGTGCTAGACAGAGATCATGAACAGCCTAAAGGAACACTCCACAAATCTGTGTCTGTCTGAGTGCTTTTCTACCAAAAAAGGAAAACACACACACACACACACACACACACACACACACACACACGGGCAAAAAGGTATGCACCAGTATCTTGTTGGCTTAAGATGATGAAAAGCCCAGGTAAGGAAACTCTCACTAGAGCTGATCTAGGTGATCTGAGCCAAAATGCCTAATGCAAGCAGGACAACTACACCTGAGATGAGACATTTCAAAGCCCCCCTTGCTGCTGCACAGCGCAGTTATAACTGGAGATAAGAAGAAGACAGAGGAAAGGAGACTTGGGGTATTGTTAAAACCACCCCCAGCCTCAGCTTACTATTTATGAATTTCACTGCTCCTAATTTAAACCACAACCCTAATACCGCAGTTGTCTGTTTTTAAAGTTCTGCATCCAAGATGTTTACTCATGTTAATAAAAGTATATGATGATATTATTCTGAATTTAAAATTAATTTTCTGGAGGCAGTGGCATCTCTAATCTAATTTACCAACAGAATGACTGACTGCTACCTAGTTTATGCTCCCACGAATATACACAGCTCACCTATTAGTAACTCATAATAACTCCAGCCATGCAATCCTTATAATCAACCAGAGAACTTAAAAAACACAAAATTAGATCTCCTAATAAAAAAGAAGACAGTCTGGGGAGAGAAGGTATCTATCTATTAACCACTTGGAAAAATGTTTCGCTTCACCAAAAATAGACAGAAAATTAAAAAGAAATGCCATTTTTTCCCTTACAAAAATTTCAACAGCTTTGAAAAATAATAACCAATAATACGGATCAGAACAAAGGACATGTCCTTATGATTCTGAAGGCAGTGCCATTTATTTTTCTTTTTTTTTTAAGGAGAAAAGAATGTGCATTTGAAACACTTTGACATCCGGCTCCTCATTCCTTAACACAACACCCATGAAGGCATGAAACATATTACAGATTCCAAGCAATGAACATGTTAATAATTTCATGGTTTTGATGAAAGGGGGAAAAAGGCATTAGAAACTAAGTATTATTTCCAATAAATTTTGAAAATCCTTATTTTGTTATGTTATAAAATAATAAACTCTAGCAACACTGGCTAAATTTACACTTGACATTTTTCTTTCTTTAAAGAGCTAAACATATTATTGAACATATTATAGAATCTTAGTATATTCATATATATTAATGTAATATTAATACATTCATATTTTTCCATAATCAAGCAACACTCAACATTAACCATAATATCTTCAAGATTAGACATCAAAATCATAGCTTTCTCATGAAAAGAGGATTTAGTGTAGACAAAATTCTCAATTTTCTAAAATAATTTTATGTTGTTTCATTTTTGAAACCTCGGTGTATACTTCACTCTATCTCAGAATTTAATACTATCTGAGAAATCTGTGTACAAAAATATAACTCTCCTAGTACACAAATAGGGATTGCAGGCTGTGAAGTCACATCTGCTTTTGGATACAAATTCCAGCTCCACCATTTGAACCTGGGCAAGCTGACTTCTCTTCAATAGGTTCCCCATTCAAAGAGAAAAATAAAGAAACTGAACTTGTTCATTTGGTAACAATTCCAAAGTACCTATTATATACCAAGTACTACATCAGTTGCCATCCTAGAAGTAAACAGAGTCAGAGCCCATGCAGAGCTTGTATTCTGGAGTATTACTACTCCAGAAGACTAGCACGGAGTTAGAAAACTCACACATGGAAAGCCCTCTGTGCAGTGTCTGAAACAGATAGACAATAGCTATAAGTCACAGGATTGAAAATAGTTATTTTTACCTCAGAGGACCCATGATAGCTATTATTATCTCACACTTGTAAAAATTCAATAAGCTGGTTCAAATAAAGCACTTTTCCTCAGGTTAAAAAAACTCTATAGTTATCAGCTATTATTATAAAATCATTAACATCATGATTATTTCTGACATCATCTCTATCTGCTGCAGGTGATGGGTGGGAGGGATAAAGTGAAAAATGCCAGTGAGAGCCTTAAGTCTTTTCAAAAATAGTAAATGCTGTGCTGTTTCATGTCACCTCTCAAAACACAAAGAAAAGAAGTCAGGACCCATCTCTGCCCTGCATCTTAATCATACATGCTGATTTCCAGCAGATGCTTCCATGATTTGGTCAGCATTTCAAAAAGCATTTAAGGCCTGGCTTTAAAAAATGGTTTCAACTTTCAGATTTCACTAGCATAAAACCAAAGGGGAACCTCGTCACTTGTTGAACTAACTATGATTAAAGCATTGGGGACAAAGCACCACAAGGAAGTACATAGTGAACAGTTACACAGATACAGGGACCGACTGAGTCCTCTATGGTTTTTGGCGAGAACTACTGTCTTTTCCATCTTTAAAATATGCTTTGAAATACAGTTTCTATCTGTTAATGCAATCTTGATCCTTCTTTCTGAAACACTCACCTTGTCACTGAGTGTTTCTGCTCCAAAGAGCACAACAGGAAGGGAGAGACATGCTTGTTTGCGCGGTCTAAGCCTCACACTTGGAAGTTTAACCCAACATGAAAAGAGCATAACATTTACATGGTTCAATGGTGTCCAAATTTCTAGATTCAGGTGCGAGTGCCCAAGCAAGTAGATAACATTAAAAAAGAAATCATTTCTCTTTCGGGTCTCCCTCTAGAATGTAAGCCTAAGAAGACAAGAATTTTAGTTTCCCAGTGTGAACACAAATGCCAAAAAAGCTGTCCAAACTAAGGGAAGCTGGCCATCTCAGGAGAAGCAAGAATGACTGCTTGGGTGACAAGTCCCCATGGCAAGAAAAGAAGGTGGTTAAGAAAACAGAAGCATATATTCTCCCTGTTTCAGTTGTCACCAAATACACTCTGAGCCACCGTTCAGGCTCAACAAACGCACAGGGAAATAAAATGATTCACTAGGGAATTCCCTCAAGTGCAAGTCAAACAATGAACTATCCTTAATTATCAAGCCTAAATGTAACACTTCACCACCACTATAAATTATTTTGGAAGACAAACCATGCTTAAGCAAAAACTAGATATTAGGCTTATCGATATAAGGGGCTACATACTAATAAGTCTTAACCCACTCATTTCATTTTTTCATTGGACATTTCCTATAAAAAGCAGAAAGTTCAACTCTATTAGTCTCTATTTTATACTTATCAAAACCTGGATCTGCAGCGTGAAGAACTTTGTCTACGATCACAACTAGAAAGCAGTCAAATAAGGATTCAGTCCTCTCCAAATCTCATGTTTTGTTTAAGTACTCAGCAGAAGAGAAAGGATATTCACTCCAGTTATGCCAACATTGTTCCTTAACTTCCAAATACTTTATTATGATTTAATTTAGGAAGCAAGTATGTATGTTCATCCTAATCTATGATACCTGCATTTCTTTTTATGCTATTACCCAGGCCCAATTTCTTGTTTATTAACTAGGTTGGCTTTCACTATATGACCCAGACTAAGCCTGATTCTTCATACTAGAATTACAGAAAAAACTCACTTTGAAAACAATATCCAATTAACCTTCAGGGACCAAACAGTAACTATCACTTTTTTTAAAAAGGACGCTTTTTTTAAAGAAGTGCTAAATATATTTCAAGTTTAAAAAAAGCTACTTTTGTCATACTCAAATATCACTGGAAGCATCACTGGATAAATTCCACAGTAGGTCAGTTTGAAAGAAAATAATACTATATGGAATGTATCACTGCTCTTATAATGAACCACAAGTCACAACCAAGCACACTATACTTTTTTTTCATGCTTTAAAATCTGTAAGTAAAAGCTATAATACTCTCCTGAAATTACCTTTCCCCTCCTATTCCTTTCCTTCTTCTTTGGCATTATGACAGAGAAATTGCCATTAATTAGGTATTTTACATTCTTCAAATTTAAATCTAGAATTCAATATTCACCATGGTGAAATTTAAGGGAAAAAAATACAGAACTTTGCATCTAAAGACAAACTCCTATACCCATTTTGTCACTAGCCAGACCCAAAATCTTGGACCAAAGGTGAATTTCTCTGGATTTCTATTGTCTCATTGTGATGGTTGATACATTGTGTAAACTTGAGAAGTTTAGAAGTTAAACTAAAAGACTTAGCAGTGAGCCAGGTCTGTAAATACTCTCATACTGTACAAGAAGAGAGCAAGATTTTTTGAGTGTTACACCTACCCTGGAGGGGTGGGAGGGTGGCTTGTATACAATATAAGGGAGGAAGAGAGGCTTGCTCTTCCCCTTTCAGCTGCTTTTTCTGGTTGCTGCCTTGAAGTACTGCTCCGGTGCCATACCATCCTGCCTGGAAGCCAACTGATTATGGACTGAAACCTCCACAAACAGTTTGCTAAATAAATCTTCCCTTTCTTTATTTGGGTGTTGGGTGTTGGGCAATGAGAGAAAAGTAACCAAGACATTCATATATGAGGATACTGTAGAAAATCTAAAAGTCTGTCAGTATTACTCAACTTTTTCTTTTTCTTTTTCTCTTGATCTGGAGAGTCAAAATTTATGTAGTGTCTCACTTTCCTTAGTATGTAAGAAATGTCTATGTATGTGTATCAGGCTTCTATTATTACCCCAAAAGTAGAGGCTTAAGACAAGACAGTTCTTAATTAGCTCATAGTTGCACAGGTTAGAAGGTGAGCAGGACTCAGTGAGGTTCCTGGTTTAAGGTTTCACAAAGTCAAAATCAAGGCGATGGCCAGACCAGGCTCTTGGGAGGAGACTCTAAGGAAGAACCTACTACCATGTACATTTCGGTTGTTAAACGAATTCCATTTCCTTGCTACTCTAAGACTGACATCCCCACTCCCTTTCTGGCTGTCAGCAGGAGCCAGTCTCAGCTTCTAGATGCTATCCACATTCTCTTTCATTTGCCTCTCTCTTCAAACCAACCACTGCAAGATACGCAGAGTGCCACTGTGGACTTGAGTTGCAGGGACTTCCTCTTCTACTGCTCCAGTTGACAGAATTCACCTATGGACTGGGTCAGGCTCATCTGGACAGAGTCCCTATCTTAAGATCACCTGATTTGGGGCCCTTCAGTGCATCTGCAAAATCCCTTCACAATAGTGCCTAGATTCTCGTTTGACTGAATCAGCAGGGAACGGGATGCAAGGGAGTCTGTCATTAGAATTCTGCTTAAAGTGTAGGAGTCGGTGCAGGTGGGTGTACATTTCTTCACAAAGCTCAAAGGTGGTATGTATCATTTATGTATCCCTAGCACACACGAGTGCTGAAATAGAGTGTGTCCACAAATATTTAATCAAATACCACCCAACAGACAAAAACACAGCACTATACACTATTACTAACCAAAACTTGGCACTGGAGAGAAGACAGAAATGAGATGTACCTACCTGAAAACGCAGGATTTAGTAATAGGCTGATGAGTAAGATGTCAGTGTTAGTTGCTTCAATATGAAAATGTCAGATGCAAGTCAAAAGCCAGTAAGCAAGTCAGCAAATGAGGAAAAGATAATTTTAAAATGTGCATACACTTCTTGCTTATTCTCAAAACTCTAATGTCTAATATTTGTCTAGTAGCTACACCAGCTCTTTGTATCACTGAAACAATACTAAAACAAATAATGGTCACTATGTAAGTTTTCTGTTATTGTTGTTTTGTTCTATATTACTAGAAATGGCTACAAGGGAGGTTAACCACTGAGCTACATTCCCAGCTCTCTCTCTTTGTTACTTTGAGACACCGCCTTCCAAAATTGTCCAGGCTGCACTCAAACTTGCCATTATCCTGCTTCAGTCTCCTGAATAGCAGGAATTCTAATGTATTCCATCACGTTTTCACTCTCAAAGTTAGGATAAGGAAAGAATGCTCCATCTACCCAGAGCCAACAGCATTACAGTTTAGGATCTCACAAACACTCAACTACCCTATCTGTGTGAAAAGCAAAACAAAAGAAAACTGTTCTGCCACAAACAGTTCAGCCACATTTCTTGATTCAGAAGACTCCGGCATTTTTTGCTACTTCGTGAATTTAGAGAGGGAAGGGCATGAAAAAGAGATGGGCACTATTTTCCTAGATGCTCTCAGTCACTGAATTAATAGCAACTCAAATAATTTATTCTGCAGCAATCATTTGCCTGCTTTGCATCTTCATAAAAAGAAATTGGATTTTTTCCAAAACATCAATAATCCCGTTCTATTGCAGGGTGATGTGACATCTGCATAAAGATAATTAATTCACATCTTCCACTATTATCCAGTTAGTTGTCCATTACCAAAGGCTAAGTGATGTTTTCTCGAGGCTCTCGCGTGTTAATGTACAATGTTTACTGGTAATAAGCATTTTAAACTACTGAGAAGCAGTTTCAAAAGAACGCAAAATTAGCTAAACATACATCACAACCCAGTAGACTTCTAAAAGGTCCCACAGATAATGAAACTTCGCTTAGGACACTCAATTTCTGTTCAGTCAACACATCTCAAATACTGTGAAAGGGATCACTACTTGCAAAGGACCTCAGCGAATCTAATTTAACTTTATCTTGCAACACAGGGAAGTTACGGCATTCTTTGTGAGTTGTCTTCTTAGATACCACGAAAGGTTTCCTGCAAGAACCATTATCTGTCCATCGCCAGAAAAGCCAGATAAAATGTAATCATCATGTACTACACAGCATGAACTGCTTTAATTTGGGGTTGCCTCAGCTATGCTTTCGGAATGAAAAAATTAAAGGGCATACAACACAAAGGCAGGGGAAATAAATCCCTGTTGTGCCTTTCAAGATGCTAAACAGCACCTGATTCTTTTTATTTTCCTTCCAGTAATAAACAAGGACTTCTATTAAGGAGTTCTTCAATCCAAAAGTAAAATTGCAATAGCTTTTGTTACAGTCTTTTGACAATAAGAGGAAGCCAACAAACATCAAAACACTCTAAAAAAAAAACACAATAGAACCTTCTGATTGTGAGTTAAATTAGTAGTTTCAATAGCCAAAAAAGTTATTTTCCTGAGAGATATATAATAGAGGGCATTTTCCATAGACAAATTACCTACTTAAACTGTGGTTTAATATCTGTGTGGCACATTGTCTACATCACCCTCAAGTATCCCCTGCTTCCAGCCAGGTTCTAGAAAGCGATCACCACCAACATTAGTCCATGTAAGGAAATGCACACAGAGGTCTGCCAGCCAGAGTGCCACAGAGCTTTCTACTGGCCCTGTAAATAAAAACTTAATTTGTAAAACCTGAAAAAAGTGACACTTTCTAACTTCTGTCCTCCCTCACTTCTTTTCTCCTAGAACGTAGATCTGACACTCAACTACCAGTGCAAAAATGACAAAGATAGGCATGAGAAGGAAGTCAACATGCCAAGTGCATCGAGCGAGAAAGGAAGGCCTTGCGCTCAGGGCTGGCCCGCTGCCCCACAGTGCTAGCCCCTGCATGTCTGCACACATGAGAAAAACAACCATGTATTTCTTTGCAGTCTCTAGAGTTTCCTGATACTTGCAAACAAAAGCATTTCAAACTCAAACAATATCTGGTGCTTACTGTTTTTCAGAAAAATATTAGAAAGTCAAATTCCAAAAGGATTCCATAATATATACTAATATTCAAAGTCACAAATATTAAATACATTTGGTATACAATGCCCAAGGAAAATCATGGGTGTCTAGTACATGTAATTTAACAATTATTACAGGTCCACAGTGGTCAAAGCTTTATACTGGTATATAAGTAACAACTGATTAATGAGCACTTACTACACACTTGTTTATTCAAAAATAAACAAAGCCTTTCTCTTCACAAGCATACCACGAGCTGAAAAAACTAAGGGATATAATGGACTAATAGGAAAACTATACAGAACAATGAGATAAAAATGTATATATATCCTGAAACAGTGTAGTGACTACAGAGCCATATTTTCTAAAGTGTCAAGGGACTTAAATGAAAGGGAAGGTTAGTGGTAAATTAAGCTATCAGAAAAAGTTCTGTTAAACAAAAAATAAGTGGGGCTGGGGATTTGGCTCAGCAGCAAAACACCTGCCTGGCAAGCATGAGGTCATGAGTTCGATCCCTGGTATAAAAACAAAAACAAAAAAAAAAGTCCTATTAAACTATGCTAACGTTCAATGCTGGAGAATAAGTAGGACTTACATTGGCAAGGTAGAAGAACACTCAGAACTACGATAGTATAAGAGCCGCATCTGAGAAATGACATCAAAGGTGGACACAGAGCACTTAGGAAAATAACACTGCCTTCCTTGTTGAAAGGACAGTGTGTGTTAGGAAACAGGGAAGAGGTATAATAATAATAATAACAGCAACAACAATAAAAGACCCTATCATTTTTGAATGTCTGATAGTTTTGCCTGGTTCTAAATGTGCTCTTTCATTTAATCCTCATCATAATTATGTGAAGCAGCTATGATCATCCTCATTTACCTAAGGGTTATGCAAGGTCAGAAAACAAGTGACATACCCAAACCACAGAACTACTATTGCGTATACAGGAAATCTGATACTAAATATAGCAAATACTTTTTTCAATCAGCAGTACTTATACCTTCGAAGAACCTCACTAGCTAAGACACTGCCACTGTGCAAAGCTTTCAGATAAGACGCAACAAAAATTGTTACAGGAAGTAACCATCTATATATGAAGCAATCATGATGCCTTGGAATGAGTAAAATCACAGACAAGGAGACCACAAGGTTTGGGAATGAAATGAAGTGGTGGTAATAAAAGTAGACTGAATTTAGAGAATGAAAAACAGACAAGATTTTGGCTGGGCATGGTTGTGTGTGCCTGTAATCACAGCACATACGAGGCTGAGGCAGGAGGATCGCTGTAAGTTCAAGACCAGCCTAGGTTGCAACTGATGTGCCATCTTCTTTAGAAAACAATTACTTCTAAATTCTTCTCATTTTAATTACGCCCTGTTGTTGAATATCACATAGAATGGATCCTTGACACCAAAACTCAATTCATTCACAAGAGCTGGTTGTAACTCAAGTTAGTTGTAAATCGAGACTATTTTTCCCTAAGAAATAATGAAAACACCCATAATGCATTCTGAACCTCCCATAGCACCATTTCACTAACTTCTTCATAATAAAAAAGGTTGTATAATGTATGTAACTTACCAGTAATTTTCCTAATATAGTCATCAAAAAGTGATAAACTGTATCTAGTTTCTCAGAAACAACAACTTCATACTGTACTTATCATTCAAGTTGACATCTTTGGCTTTCAGGAAGGGAGGGTAAGATGGAAGTGGTTGTTGTTTGGAAGGAGAGTCCTCTTCCATAGGAACATCAAAATCCGGCTGTCCGGTGTCCTTTCTCTCCTTAGGAGAGTCTGCAGCCTACTAAGACCCGCTTCTGGCTCACTAGGTCTCAACCTTTTCAGAACGAAAGACTGGTCTAAGAAGGCCTGTTCCTGTCTTTAACACTGTTCTTTTCTATTTTAAGTTCCTTAGCTTCTTTTCTAAGGTTTTAGGGTCATTTTAATAGCAGTAATCATAGCAATTATATAAAACACTGACCAAAATCACATCCACAAACCCATGCATCTGGGCTCACTTTGACTCTTACATATGCTTACATACACTTTGCCGGCACAAGCAGCTGGCTTTTAGGTTTATAGCTCAAAACTTTGGTCATAAGTTAAAAATTTTGCTGATAACTCAAGTTATTTTTATGTGAGGCCAGTCACAACTCGAAGGTCCAAGAGAGTAGGGGCACATAACAGAAATATTAGGAAACATCACAATGATCTTGAAAGTTCTTCAGCGCTTTTGGTTTCTTTGTCTCTGTTTACTGGCACCCCCATATATTATGAGGCTTCACCATAAGGCTGATCATGTGAAAAAAGACAACAGACCATAGGGGAAATTTCAAGAAGAAATAAATAAATTCACATGTCTGTTTGCCTTGAAGTATTTTGCTTATAAGGATGCAGAATACAAGGCATTCATGAGAATCAAGCAAAGTTATCTGCCCAAATTCCCTTAACAGAAAAACAGAACTACTTGCATGTCAGCAATTGTTCATCTTAATGGCATTAACAGAAGTCATAGGAACATGCAAAAATCCCAAGGACTCCATTTAGACTTGAGGACCTCTTCTCCCCTTCCAGTACCCCAATTCCTCCCTCTCACACTCACATGGCATCTTACAGGAGTGTAGATACGAGGCAAACTCCACATCCTCCACATTTTACTCACAGATGAAATTTACATCATTGTGTTGGACTAAGTTTCTCCTACTGGACTACATCTCTACTCCTAGGACAGTGCTCTTGGGAGAAAGTATAAGTGATACACTTTCTATTTTAAAAGTCTATATAACCAGATATTAAAATAAGTTTGGGCTGAGGACTCAAAAATGAATATCAGACACACGGGGAGGTGTAAACCAAAACACAAATTTCAAAGTGGATAAAAGCACTGAACTCCTTGTTAATTGAGTGGGTAAAACAGTATCAGATAATAGAAACTGTGAAGCACAGGGATGAGAGAGCTACCTCCTGCACCTCAAAACTGTATCAAGGGGGACAGGGATGTAGCTCAGTGGCAGAATGCCTGCTTGTGTAGGTCCCTGAATTTAAGCCCAACACTGCAAAACAAATAAATATTAAAGTTTTTAAAACACATACACACATCACAGCTGGGCATGGTGGTACACGCCCACAATCCCAGCACTCAGGAGGCTGAGGCAGAAGGATCACTGAGAGTTCAAAGCCAGTCTGGATTACATAGCTAGATCCTGTATCAAAAAAAGAAACAAACTAACTAATTAACATAAATAAATAAATAAATCACATCAAGAGTGTGTTAGTACCAGGCAACTTGGGGCAGTATGACAATAACATGCCTAAGAAGAAGCAACATTTGGCTTTCCCTTCCAAGAGCAGGTCAAAACAGGGGAGTGTTCCCTGGGGATTAGCATGTTTGGCCCAGGGAAGAGCTAATGAGGAGCCACTGTGATTTCTTTCAAGGAAGGCCCAGAGGAGGTCACAGAAGGAAAAGGCTGTGGCTGAGAAAACCACAGACTCAAGGGCCAAAGGAAAGTGTTAGAGAAAAAAACAAACACCTCAAGGAACCAAGGTCAGAGAACTCCAGCAGGGAAAGCTCTAATGAACTCAGTCAAATTCATAAGAAAATGAGTCAGCTCTGAACATGTGTTAGAGCCAGATTATCCAAAGTAGTTTAAATACGCAATACACAAAGACCTTCCCTCTAGGCACTTTCACCATTCTTATACCTCAGAAGAATCTATATGACAGCAGCCAGTAAAAGAAGAAATGGAAAGCAAGAAAAAAGCAGTCATTGGTTTCTATTCTCTTGCTACTGAATTCCTCAGCCTAGAACTTAGAACTGTGCCTGCCATGGGGCAGATTCCAACAAATATTTGCTCAATGAATGTAAACCTATCACAGACCCCTTTCCAAAATACTGATTCCTTTCTATAGCAAAGTTCACCAGAAGCAAAGATTTAGTCTCCAAATGAGACTGTGTTCAATTTGATAGGATTAAAAGGTTTTCTAGTATTAGAAAAGTCAAGAGAACCAGCTAGGATTTTCATGTATAGCAGAACACAAAGTTTCTCCTCTAACTACCTATTAAATGCATAGTAGGATCACATTAGCACTGTGATTTCCTCCATGATTTATGTATATTTAAATGTACTAATCCCCAGAATGTGGTTTACAAAGTAACTTACTAATACTCATTCTATTTCTTTATATCAATCATTCCTGTGCAATTTTAAGCAACCAGACTTATGGAGCAATACTGGTTCTACTGGCTTCAGAGTTAACTGAAGAATGCATCTCTTTGTTTTCCCTCAAGTTTTTTTCTGAGTCAGTCTTCCTGGATTCTTACCTAGCAATTTCAATCACATAAAGGTAGATGACTCTGGATCTTTTCCATATTAATTACATCCCAGCTTTTTCTAACACAGCGACCTTTCATTCACTATTCAACTAACTTAGCTTTCTGGCTTCTTGGCCAATGGTTAAATAATTTCTCTCATGATGTCCTAAAATAGGATTAAGTTCAGCAAAGGTAAACGGAAATTCCAAAATAACAGTGATTTAAGATGGAATGTCATCCATTTGCATACATATATAACACAGCAGTGGAAAGGGCAGATATGATAAAAAGGCACCCAGATTCTTCTGCCTGGTACTTTGCTCTGTTTAACTCATAGCATCTGCCCCGACTCTGGCCCACTTTGTTGCAACTATGATTTAGGTATCTTCACTAGTAAGAAGAAGAAGAAAAAAAAAAAAAGGAGGAGGAAGACAAGGAGGAGAAGATGAAGAAGCAGGAAGAGAAGGAGGAGGAAGAAAAGAAGGACAAAACAAAGATGAAGACAATGACGAAGGAGGAGGAAGAGGAGAAGATAAAAATGATGGAGAAGAGAAGAGAAGAGAAGAGAAGAGAAGAGAAGAGAAGAGAAGAGAAGAGAAGAGAAGAGAAGAGAAGAGAATGCCACTATGTTATGAACATCTCTTTACTTTCCATCCCACTGGTCAGAACTAAACATTTAGCCACATGAACCCAAAAAGAGGCTGGGGAAACTGAGTTCTTATAAACAAACACATTTCTCATTCACCATTTTGTTCAAAAAATATCTGACATTATTTTACATATTGGGCACTACAATCCAAACAACTGCAATCAAATTCATTCATACAGCAAGCATTCACCAAACATCTTCCATGTAACATTTTTTAATTTATAGAGAAAAGAATGATTGTCATTTTACTATTTTTTCAGTATCAATAAAAACAGCCACAATGTCATTAAAATAATTAACAACAGTTAGCTCTAACTTGTCACAATCACTTTAATATATGTAAGTACCTGTTACAAATAATTTAAAACTCTCACTCCATATGAATGAGGACATTTTAAATTTTATTTAAAGAAAAAAAAAACAGATAAAGGGTAGAAATAATACATAATTTCAAAAACAATAAACAATAAAAAATCACTAGTTGATAATTACATATTGTCCTCTTAGAAGTAGTTGTTCAAGTTACAAAAGTAAGCATACAAAGTAGATATTCAAATAGTAAGACTGCAAACAGCTCTGTTCAACTATCTAACAAAAACTTAGTAATATGATAATCAATCCTACAGCCTTAAACATACATCCAATTATATCCTTTAGAGCCCTTTCTTTTCCTCTTTTTTACAGTAACAATTACATATTTTGAGTTTTATTACTCCCACATTTATTACTTTTTACACTAGAGATACAATGTGATATTTATAAATATGATTCTTACTTATTTTACTAATGAGGATAGTCTCCAGTTGTCTCTATTTACCTATGAAGGCCTCAAAATCATCCTTTTTTACAGCCGAGTAATATTCCATTGCATAAAAATACCACATCTTTTTCATCCACTCTGTGGTTGTAATTTTTTTTTTTAGTTTCAATTGCATTGATTTCTGTTTTAATCTTTACAATTTTCTCTCTTCTTTGAACTTTGGGTTTAACTTGCTCTTCTTTTTCTAGAAGCTTGCAGCATAGTATTAGGTTGTTTATTTGTGCTGTTTTTTTGACATGACAATTTATTGCTATATATTTCCCTCTTAAGACAGCTTTCATTGCATCCCACAGATTACAGTATGTTCTTTCCACATTCTCATTGAATTGTAAGTATTGCTTTATTTCTTCTTTAATTTCATCTGTAGCCTACTGGTTGTTCAAAAAGTTGCTATTTAATTTCCATGTATTTATGCAGGTTTTGCAATCTCTTTTGCCATTTATTTCCAATTTCAGCGCACTATGGTCATATATTAAGCATGGGATAATTTCAATACATTTGCAGTTACATAAGAATGTTTTATGGGATAACATATGGTCTATTTTGGAGAATGCCCCATGTGCTAATGAGAAGAATGTGGATTTTGATGTGGTTGGGTGGAACATTCTGTAAACATCTACTAAGTCCAATTGCTCACAGGTATGATTCAGTTCTATTATTTCTTTGCTGATTTTTTATCTAGTTGATCTATCTCTTTGTGGCAATGGGCTGTTAAGGTCGCCTGTTATAATTGTGCTCTTGTGTATTTGGTTTTTCATGTCCATTAGTATCTGTCTTATATAGTTGTCTGCTCCTGTATTTGGTACATATATATTTATAATTGTTGGTTCTTCTTCTTGAATTTTTCCACTAATGAGTATGTAGTGATCTTACCTCTTTAAATCATTTTAGATTTAAAGTTCACATTGTCTGCAAATAGAACAGTTACCCTTGCTTTTTTCTGGGTTCCTGTTGCATGGAATATTGTTTTCCATCCTTTGACTTTTAATCTATGAGTTTACTTTTGGGTCAGATGTGCTTCTTGTATACAGCATATTGTGGGATAATGTTTCTTGATCCATTCTGCCAATCTATTTTTTTTGATAGGTGAATTGAGGCCATTTACATTTATGGATATCACTGATATATACTGGCTCGACTTTGCCATGTTATGTTCCAGTTGTTTACTCTCTGCTTTTCCCCCTTGTTTAAATGCTTGTCCTATGGGGTGGTTTCTTTCTGTTGTTGTTCTAAGGATTGTGGTCATTTTTATCTCTAGTTAGTATGTCTTTCAATACTCTTTCTAGGGTTGATTTTGTGGATGTAAATTTCTTCAGTTGTTCTTTATCAAGGAAGTATTTTGTTTCTCCATTAAATTTGAATGAAAGTTTTGCTGGGTACATCAGTCTGGGTTGAAAGTTGTTTTCTTTACAGGCTTGAAATACCTCACTTCAAGCTCTTCTTGACTTGAGGGTTTGTGTTGAGAAGTCTGCTGTGATTCTAATGGGCTTTCCTTGATAGGTGAGTTGTGTCTTTTCTCTAACAGCTTTTAGTATTCTGTTTTTATGCTGTATGCCTGAGATCTTTATTATTTTATGTCTGGATGTAGATTTATGCTGGTTGTGACTGGCATTGTATATCCCTCTTTTATCTGTTTATCAGATTTTTCCCCATGTTTGGGAAATTTTTTGCTGTTACTTCTGTGATTATTTTAGTTATGTCATTTGCAGTGGCTCCTGCGTCTTCACTGATGCCTATTAATCTTATATTGTTGCTCTTGGCATCATCTTGAAGCTGCTGGATTGTCACTTCATGCTGCTTTGTTATTTTAAGAAGTTCTATCTTTTCATGATCACTAACTGTGATCCTGTGCTCAAGGTCCGAAATCCTATCCTCAGTTTCATTTAAACAGTTTTGCCAGCTTTGAATAGAATTTTTTGTTTCTTGGATGTCTGTTTGAGTTTGTTTCATGAATTCTGCATCTTTTCTATATTGTTCATTCAAGGTTTCAATCAGTTTCCCATGCTCCTGTACTTTTTCCTCTATTTCTTCTTTAGCTGCGCTCAGCAACTTCTTTACTAAGATTGTTATTTCTATCTTTACATGGGAGAGTACTTCTAATTTGATTTCCTCTATAGCCTCATGGAGTTGTTTTTTTATTTCATTCGCTATCTTTTCAGAGATTTCTGGTGTGTTACTTTTGAAGTCCTCTATTTCAATGTCTCCTGTACTTGCTCCTGGTGGACTACATGTTTTAGATTGCATTTTGCTTTTATGTTTTGCTATTTTCCCCTTTCAAGTTAATATTTGGTCCTTCAATCCTGCTAATGTCAACTGTTGGTAGTGAGTAGGTAATGTAAGGTTGATATTTGTCCAATTGCTGCTTCCCACAATGAAGAGGTGGGCCAGTCATCTGACTCCCCACTGCAGGGCCTGTTGGATAAGTCCTA
Organism: Hydrochoerus hydrochaeris; assembly: GCA_004027455.1. NCBI lineage: Eukaryota > Metazoa > Chordata > Mammalia > Rodentia > Hydrochaeridae > Hydrochoerus > Hydrochoerus hydrochaeris. The sequence goes on along the minus strand of PVLA01005107.1, from coordinate 127,853 downwards.
TATACCTCCTGGGCTGACAAGCCTAGTAGTATTGATGTAGGTCAACTTTTAGTTCCTGCTATTACTTTATCTTCAGATTATTCCAGGTCACCAAATCTCCCTGTCTATAGTGTTTGTGTCAGCTGAAGCCCTACTGTGTCCCTATCGTGTGCCTGTGTGTCTCATAAGCCCTTTTGATTTTCTCCATGTTGGGGGTGTCCTTATGGCACACTCCTCACCCTGCCTGATGTTTTCTGTGTGAAGGAAGGAGTCACCGTACCACGGTCTTACAGTTAGTTGAAGGGAGCTTTACTACTGGCCCTATTTACCCACTGTACACCTCTATTTTAGGATCATATTTACCATACTGACTGGAGCCTGCTGAGATCTTCCTGTTTGGGTGAGGCAGTTACTGAATCTCCCTTCAAGTTAGCACAGATAATCCACTGTAGTCCAAGGTTCTGGGAACAAAAAGGTGGGAGCTGAAGATCAACAACAATATTAGGTCCAGCAGATAGGGAGTGTTTTCGAGAGGCCAGTAGATGTCCTGGGTCCAGGCGTCCTCAGTGCCAGCTTGAGTCGTGTAGGAAGCACGCAGCTGCGTGGGCCAAGGTCCAAGGGCAGCACGCATTCCCTGGGGCTGGTAGGAGTCACACAGCGAATGCGTGGTGGCACAGGCAACAGTCCCAGGGCAGCATGGCACTCCTCAGTGCCGGCTGGAGTTGCGCCTATTTCTGGGTTTTGAGCAATGTTGCAAAGCTTACTCAGTGTATTGTAAATCACCTGGCCCACTTTTGGCTCCTAGGGAAGACTACTGGCAACTGCTTGCCACTTGGAGCTCACTGGGTGTGGGCCAGTTGGGCCCATGGGGACTCCATATGTCCTCTGGTGATTTCAGACACAGGGTGTGGTCTTACTGCCTGGGAGCAAAGTTCTAAGGCTTCCCTGTGCACCAAACTTAATTCACATGCCCAGTTAGGGCCCAGGACTAGATTCCTGGCCCTGCTTGCTGCTTGGAGTTCACTGGGTGTGGCCCGGTTAGGCCAGCGGGTACCCACCATGTGTCTTAGGGTGATTTCAGATGCAGGGTATGGTCTTAGCTTCCCCGTGCACTGAAATTCAACCCACATGGGCAGTCAGGGCCCAGGTGAATGAGGACATTTTTAACTATTAGATTTTCCCATTACACCAACAATTTATTCCAAGTGCTTCAGAGAATGCTCCCTATCTGTAAACTCATCACATAACACTAACACTTGAAAAACTGCACAAAAAATGGATAAGGAGCCCTAACATGTTGTGTCTTTTAAGAAAACGACTATTAAAATATTCTTGTTTACTCCTATGAAGTATATTAGTCAGCTTCCCATCACTATAATAAATATGTGAGATGAATCAACTTGTACAGAGGAAAACTTTATTTTGGCTCCCAGTTTTGAACTTTTCATTCCTTGATCCACTGGCCTGACTGCTTCTGGGCCCATGGCGAGGCAGCACACTATAACCAATGTGCTCCATAAGGTAAAACAGTTCATCTCACAGCCAAGAACAGAAAGCAGAAAAAGAAAGGGGGTGAGGTCCTACCATCCCCTTCAGGGATACTCACAGAGGACCTGAAGGCCTCTCGTTAGGCCCTGCCTCTTAAAAGTTGCGGGCCAAGCCTCTACCACATGGGCCTTTAGGGACCACTTAAGACCCAAACTGTAGTAGAGTACAAATGTCTCTGTCACTCAGTCAGATCATAAAACCAAAAAGAACACTGATTACACTGCTCATAAAATCAAAATCTTAAGAAATACTCTCATCAACCAGGTTGAAGGAAAAGAAGCCTCATCAAGTAGCTATCACTGCAGAATAAAAATCAATCCCTCTGTGACATCTATGCTTAACAGCTCACCACTGGCAAGGACACACTTTCATGAATAACGAAGGCACTTGTTTGTTTAGCAAGTAATAGTAGAGCTTGATCCCCAGCATACTGATTCAAAGGAACACATTTACTTCTGCCATTTGTCCTTTCAAAACTTACAAATGAATAGAATAGGGGGAAAAATTGCTTATGAAATTATACTAGACAAAATATCTTATATTGTTTTATTTAACTTGGAACTACTAGCAATTTCTAAGGAAGACAAAAACAGAAATAACCGCTGTAACCAAATGTCACCTAGTAAATTAGTAATGGGAAAGTTGAGAAGGAATTTAAAGTTTGTTTTCACACCAATGACTTCCTCCTTCTCTTAAGGTACAGTTATTATTCCACATCATTGCCCAAAATATTTCCTCTTGAATGTAGTGCTTAGAAGTACAATATTAGGGACTGGTCTCCCTCTGGGCATTATTATTTTGGTATATGAGAGATCAAATATTCTCCTTTTAAAAAGCATATTCAAAAAATCATTAAGGTGTTTGTGGCTTGCTACTAAAACACTTAAGCAACACATATTCAAGTCAACCTCAAATTTTTGTGTAAACAATCAAACCTTGGAGAGTTTCATGATTTCTTAATATTTTACTTATATTTATCCATTTATATTTCCTGAAATGTCTACAATATGTACATAAACAAAACCAAACTATAAGCTTATTATGTTGTTTACAGTGGCATCTACTTTCTGCTCATTTCCTGGGGTAGAAAGAACTGATTGCCATTTAAATAAATATATTAATAATGAGCCTATTTTTAAAAGTTTCCCCCAGAGTGGCTGCTTTAAAGCAATAAACAGAACTGTTGAGTCTCACAGTGCGGAAGTCTTGAGTATAGGTTCAAATTCATTCCTAATCAGAGCTGCTCATAACTGTTTTAATTATTCCCATTACTCTCCCAGTAGTGTCAGTTTAGATATGACATTTTTTAAAAAGGCTATTCAATTTATTCAACTGAACATCATCTAGAAAGATTTTTTGTTTTTTGGCTAAGTTATTATTATACCTAACTTACTTAAATGTATCACTACATCAATGTGAAGGAAGTTTCCCAAAAGGATAAAGAGATTAGACAATACCAAACTTTTCTAATTCCAGTTAAACTTTTATTAAGAAAAACTTTCAAGGCATTATTTATTTAACACTTATAATCATTCAGAACAACTTCTAAATGAACTATTCCTCAGGTCAGTAACATCTTCCTAATGACTTTTTATTTCAATGTTTATAAATTCTAACTAATCATCAGATGCTTGCATTTCATCCAATTTAAGAATATCTAAAATCATGGCTATGTTAGTTTATAGAGGTAGGGCATTCATTAGTTTGTATAAAGAAAGAAAAAAGAATAAGTCTTGGTACTAAAGTTAGAGATTTTCATTTCATCTTAGATTAAATAGATGCTTCCAATATTTTCCTTTCCCAACTATCTACTCTTAGACATAGTCTACTGACTGGCATACATTCAAAACAGCAAGTGGCAATCTTGATCTATACTTCTCAGAAATGTTAAAATGTTAGCAATAACATAGCAATCACACCGCTAAATATCCATCATGGGAATAATGCCCAGACCACAGAAAAATTTAGCCCTTTCTGACAAGGCTGTGGAAGGAAAACCTAATACAGTAAAGGTTTAAAATAAAAAAGCCATTCTGATATTATGTTGCAATTACACTAACCACTTTCATTACTGGAAAGCATGCATATTAGAAGGCAATAGCTAAAAAGAATGATTATAAAGCCACTGAAATCAAAGAGGAATTAAACCAAAATCAAAAAATACAGACTTGTTATTATCAGAATACTATAATAGGACTTTATTAATACTGGAAGAGGTTTAAAGCAACTACAAAATAAAAAGAAATTTTGTACTCTAAGCACAGGACATATTTTTAACACATTAATCATGCAGACAATTGCTAACATTATTTTAATAAATGAGGAAATTGAAAAACTACCAAGAGGAATGCCAGGATGCTAACTTAAAATAATACTTAGATATAGCCAAAATGATATCCCAATTTTGATTAAATTTTTCTGAACCATTTATTTAATTTCTCTATGACCCATTGCTCATTTCCTATGGTTGGTAAACAGAAAAAAAAGCCTTATCCCAGATGCATAAGACAAGGTGAAGGTGACACAACAAAGGTATTCATCTCAGGAGCAAAATTTAACTTAAAGATCAAGGTAAAATTGTACATTCAAACATCAAAATTAATGCAAAAAGAGATTAAAGACAGAATTGGTATTGCTGATTTTTTTTCTTGCCTCAGATTCTACTACGGCTTAGAATACACAGATACTGCCACTTGTTTTATATTGATATTTGGTTTGTCACCAATTCTGCATAAATTTGATTTTATATTATATTAGCAGGTGATTGATCTTATTATGGAGTTTTTTGGGACACCTCTCCCTGAAATGTTGAGCTCAAGGCAAGGATCTCCATCCCTTCTATTTCTGGCTCAACTATTTAGGATTCTGCAAGGATCTGTTGAATGACAGACAGAACGCACAAATTAACCTATATAATCATGTAACTAACACCCCAAACTCAGATTTTTTCCAATACAACATGTAGCTTTCTTCAGAGCACATCTCTGTTAGACTTTTATTCACCTTCCCTCTGTTACAAAAGCCTTTTTTTAAAAAAGATATAACTTGTCCTCAATTTATAAAGAACCTAGGTCTTTAATGGTGAAGTGACCAGAACCTAACACAGATCCCCAAGAAATACTGGGTGGGTAACAGTGACAAACCCAGACACAGACACCTAGGCTTGGTCCCAAGCAAGTGTCCTGCCAGATCAAAGACTGGTTTCTCAAGGAAGCCATTCCTATCCCTCTCGAGTGGGAATTTAACGTTCCTTTTTTGTTCCCAGTAGCACCTGTGGCAGGTGAAATTTTAAGATTACCCCTTATGATCTTCACATCCTGGTATCCCTCTTCCAATCATGGCACAAGGACAGGATTCTTTGACACTCTCATTGGTGGCAAAAGGGAAGCAGAGAGATTCAAAGCATAAAGAAGACCTGACATCTTACTGCTGGCTTTAAAGATGGCAAAGACACAGGAGAAGCAAAGTGAATGGTCTCTTCATTCCTGGTCACCAGCAAAAAAACAGCATCAGACCCACAATCACAAGAAAGCGGATTCCACCAGCTACTTGACTGAATGTGGAAGTATCGTATATTTCCAAAAGGCTCCAGAGAAGAACTTAATAAGTGCCTTGACTTTGGCCTTCGTAGAGGTTCTCTGAGCAGAGAAATCAGCAAAGTCTCCTTGGACTTAAAATTTTTTTAAAAGAGCAACAGAAAAACAATATACGAACATAGGCATCAGATCATCATATCACAACAGGTCTATCGGGTTCAGTATCCAAGCCTGGGATTTCCTCCCATAACCTACTGTGATTTGCCACAGGCCTCACACAAAGCCAACCAGTTGACACTAAAGAGATGAATGGTTTCATACACTAGTTCTTCAATAAAGGTTAAATAATAAGAAGAAAGTGACTTGCACTTACCACAGTCCCTCATTTTACATTTATGAGCTAACATTTCTACATTCTGGTATTCAGAAAGGAACATCTATTTTCAAAGACCAGTTCCCCAACTATGTAAGCTTCAAATAATTACTGAAATATATGTTTAATACCTCTCTCTCTTTTGCTTTCTCTCTGTTTCATTTTATTTTGTTTTATTTGATTTCATTTTGTTTTTCTGAGACAAAGTCTTACTAAGTCACTTAGTCGCTTAGGCTGGATGAAACCTGGAATCCTCCTGCCTTAGCCTCCCAGAATGCAGGGATTGTAAGCATATACCACCATATCCAACTTCAATCTCATTTTATAAACTCTAAGGAACTGCATCAGTTTACATAGAGAATAGCTTTGGCACTGTATCTTCAACAAAAATGACAAAATATTGCTAATGTCACCCTGTTCTTTACTTCTTTTCACTCTAATTACTGTCTTGCAACTAATGTAAAAACTGAAATAATTCTGAGGAAACTTCTACTTCCAACGAATTTTTGCCCTCCAAGAAAGAGGTATTCAAAGGTATGTCATATGCAGAAGAAAAATATACAAAGTACTGTCAATCATTAAGACTGTCCGCGAGCAGCTGTTAGGTAGATCCATCTCCCCTGCATGCACACATGCTTGCACACACACGCATACACATACATACACACATGGAGACTGAAACACACACAGACTACAGAAACTACCTGCTTAATATTGACCTTCATCTACAACCATTCACCGAAATCCTAAGGTTTCCAAAATGAAGAAGGTAGTGTGCTCAGCGTGCATCTAAGCTTCTTAGAATCCCAAACACTTAGCACAGTAAGCACCGGGAGCATAGTAAGCACTCGGCGCAAGTCATTAAACTCTGAGAGTAACAAAATACGTAATTCTTCTTATTCTTACACACAGGCTACTCGCACCTCATAACAATGAATTCATTATTCATAAGGCAGCAGCTTTAAAATAATTATCTTTTCTAATATTCACCCTCTCTTAATTGCATTATTCCTATTATTCAACTTGCTTTCTTAACTGTACTTATGTATGCATAATGAATAGTGAAAGTTCTTCGCAAATTAAATGTATCTGGAAGGAAATAAAGAGATGTTCTCTAAGAACAATTAAAATCAAAAACCTTTTCAAAAGATTTCTTATATATTAGTCAATGCCTGTAATTGTTGTAATTATGTAAATATAACCCACTAACATACCCATGATGGTGGTGTTAATATTCACGTTGTAGAACTTCCTTACAACAAGGTGCTGGTAAGGCAATTAACCCTATTTGAATAGTATCCAAAAGAAATCTATGCTCAATCATTCTCTAAGCCCCAGCTAAGAGAGTTTTAGAAAGGTGCTAAAATATCCCAAATTAGCACTATAAAATTAATTAATTATGTAGCCCACAGTAATACAGATCAAAACATGCTTCCACACAATGGAAACCTACATTAATTTTGATCTGTTTATCTGTAGCTACCATGTTCACTAGTTCCATGCCCCTAAAAGATGACAACCAAAATGCAAAGAGGTTGTCCCTAGTTGTCAATTAAACAGTGACCCAGTACAGAAGAAATAAACTGCATGGAGACATGCACTCTGACAAAAATCTATATAAAAATCAATAGTAAAGGATGATAGAAAATTTTAAGCTTCTAGATTCAGTATTAAATAGCCAGAGTCAAACTGAAATTGCCTTTAATAAAGACTGTTGAATACTTTTGTTAAAATACATAAAAAACTAATTCTAAAATGTGACACCAGGAAAATGCATTTTAACAATTCTTAGCACCCAGAAACATCAGCACAAAAATCTCGACCAAATGAATCTCTATTACTCTCATAGCCCAAACCTATTCTAAGCATCACCCCTGGTTCACGTGAAAATGAGCCGGGGAAAGGGGATGAGACAATAAACAAGGAGAAAGAAAAGAGAAAGCCCTTGTGACTTACAAATCATATAAACTTCCTATTAATCAAGAATTGGCTGTGTATTGTTTTTGCATCTATTAGCACGATCCAAGGACTGACGCCAGAGCCACTGAGTTATTCATTACACAAACCATTCCTTGTACAACAGAACCCTGTCAGCTAAACACTTGCTTGGTTTGCTAGCTCCTGATTACACAGCAGTCTAATTGTACACAAATACAACTGTATATCTGAGACATTTCACTATATCCCACATTAGCTATTTTACTTCACTTTGCCAAAAATAAAGTCTATTAACCTGATGGTGAAAAATCTAAAATATCCAACAAATTGATTAGCAAATAATTCAAGATATACATCAAGTATTTAGATGCAGACCTTCTGTTTTTTGTCTTTTTTTCAAGAACAAACAAGTGCTAAGTTTCTAGCTAAAAAATTCTCACTGTTCTAAAAATTTGTATATGACTTACTAAATACTTCTCATAAATTATGTCATGACAGCATGTTATTTCTGCTTACTGAAAATATTACTGTACTTACTAACATATAATTTTCTTTTTCTAAAAGATGAGAATAAACCCTGAACTGGTACATGCCAAATCTTACCACCACATGGCCAGACATACTGGAGCCCCACGCTGGCAAACTACACGGCAACATTTGCCTGGTTCAGCGATAAGCCTGTCAAGCTACCCCGATGCAATCTTCTGTGCCACATATTACACAGCAAATTTGGGTTGTGACAACTAACAAGCAGTGTGCTTTGCAAAGTCTGAGACAAGGTACTTTTGTGAAGGTAGCAGCCAATATTAAATAGATTTTTTTTCATTCGTTGAATGTATAAACACAGACAAATCTGGCACTTGATTCTAAATTCTCCAACTCTAATTACAAACACATGTGACCATTACATAGCTATAGATTCACTTAAAATAATTACCTTATTGAAGATGTCTGCTTATCCACAAGTAACTAGACATAGCTGCTAGCTACTCCGGATACAATAGTTTTCCATGTGCAAACACATTAATCAGAACAACTTAATATACTAGAAAAGGCAAATTAGATATCTATGCAGGCTCCATAGAAAATTTTACACTGCCTTATTTTGAAATTACTTAACCATTTCTCTCTCTCACTCCCTGCCTGCCCCCTCTTCAGTTACAGAGGTTGAACCCAGAGCCTTCACAATGAGCTACATCCCAAGCCCTTTTTGTATCTTTTATTTCAAGACAGAGTCTTGTCAAGTCACTAAATTGCCCAAGGTGGGCTAGAACTTTCAACCCCCCTGCCTCAGCCTCCTATAGTGCTGGGGTTATAAATGTATAGCACCACCTCTGGCTACCACTTCACTTTTAAAAGGTGTCTTCACTAAAGAATATTCACGCAATACACAACTGTACAAAATAACATATTAGAGGTGCTAACATCTTTAGTGGATGTGGATTAAAGAAAATGCTTAACAGTCAGAAAGAACTCACAAATCTGGTTCCACTAAAGTCAGTGTTCAAAGTGGGCTACAAATTACAATCCATCTACTCACCTCTACTCCTCTTCTAAGATCTCAGAGCTGCAAAGTGGCAAAGCTGGCACTCAAGGGTAGGTGGCCAAGGACATTCTCCTACTATTCCAAGACCCAGACACTCACTACAGAAAGAAATTTCAAAGAGATGAAAGTGGCTGTTTTGCAAAAATACAATTCTTAAGACAGAGATTGAATGAGGCAGAGTCTACCATTTTGATTTAAAGACTTCACATATTCTTGACTTTTCACATGGGAAAGACTACTTTCATAAAACCAAATTTAAATAATCCCAACTCAAATTTAGGTTAAAAAGGTTACAGAGGTACAAAAACATAAAATAGAACTTCATCTCTATTACTAAGTATCTCACAGCCAAGGAGGCCAACAAAGAGCCAGGAGCAGCAGCAGATAAATAAGAGTGGAGGGCAGGGGACAGCAGTAGGCCTGGCATCCCCAGCTATCTACTCCATGTACTGCAAACGATAGAAACTTCGATACCATGAGGAGGACAGTCCAGGACAGAAAGCAGCCTCCTCAGCAGGCTGTGTGAGAGATTTCACATTGCTGACCTCGTCTCTCAAAACTACACTTCCAGAGCGTGAAGAGGAGACACCAAAAACACAGACATAAAAGGGCTTCAGAGCTTTAACGGGTTCAGCCAGGTAGGACTCTGTCACTTTCTATTTTGTTCACAAAACATACTGCAGTTGGTTTGCTTTCAAGTAGATCTGTATCACGTAATGATCTTGTCCTCTACCCTCCAGGTTTCTGGGTGAAGGCTTGACTTACCAAAAAAAAAAAAAAAGGAAAGAAAGAAACCCAAAAATTTAGTTGTTTATTCTCCGAGTTGAGAATGATCCCAACTTTAGCCATCACTCATAAAGACTCACACTAATAACGATCATTCGAAAATCTAAAGAACATCAAGTAGAATGCAAGTAATGTGATTTAATCTCAGTAAAAAGAAAAATCAATACATAGAAGAGAGTTATAAGAAACAACTGACAAAAGGTTCAAAATTATTTTTAAACTTCCTACAGAAAGAAATCAGAATTAGGAAGGGAATAAAGAGAATGTCTGGCTTTTCCTTATGATACAGGCATTCTCAACTGTGGCTCGAGAGACCAGAAAGACTCTTCAAAGACAGCGTAGCGTAATTGGTTCAGAGTAAACTGTGTTGGCTCAAATTTTGGATTTGCTACTTTCCTCTGTGACTTGCACATTACCTAAGAACTGGAGACTGTGGTTTCCTTATCTATAAAACAGGGTAACAACAGAATCTTCCTGCCAGGCCCACTGAGAAGTCTATGAGGATAAGGTTTACATAGAGCTCCCAGTCCAATAGCTGACACATATCAAACAAAATATCAAAGAGATACTTTTTATGCTAAGAAAAAGACACACAAGGGCCATGACCATCTCGTCAGCACCTCGCAGGAATGCTCCACACATGCTATCAGGCAGCCAGTGTCCTTGTGTGTTCAACCTACTGACAACTGGAACCATTTCTCCTCCACAGCAAACAGATCCAGAACTACTTTCCTTGTCAAGACATCAAACTACAAGAGGGAATAAAAATCTCGTGAATGACCCATCTCAAAAACATGATCCAGGAACAATAATTTCAGTTTTCTAAAGCAACTTGTTCAAGACAGTTAAAGTTCAGTACAAATCAATTCACACCTCATGAAAACTCCTCCAGATATTACAAAGCTAATAGAAAATGTAAGTCTAGAAAAGCGATGGATGAATAGAAAATTTACCTTGACTATAATGCAATTAGCAAGATCATTTGGAAGATAATTTTCCCTTAATTCTACTTCTAAGTTCAACTATCTGGATGCTTTCCAAAAATATTCCCTACTGATAGTTAGAAAAAAAGAAAAAAGATTTTTTATCCACAGTGTTAAAAGAAAGGCCTCTTACTCAAAGTTTACAATTTAATGCTCTCCTACCACTAGAAAAGAACACTCTGAGATTTTGAATAATTAATAGTAAAAGCTCTCAAAAATTCAGTGATCAGCCTACACTCCTTCATATCTCCTGACTGCCTAATGCTCTATGGTTCACACGCATCTACTCCTCCACACCAGGAGCACAGACCTGTTTCCTTAAGGAACAAAAAATTGTCAAAGGTCATGAAGCCACTGACTAGCTTTCCTAAGGAAGTGAAAACTGATACTGCTATTTACAAAAAAAACAAAATATGAGACACTAACATCATTCAATAATGGCCACATGCCCCCAGAGAGGTATTCCCATCCTATCTTAAAAAGATTTAGAATGGAATATAAACCCAACAATTGATTATCTGTCTCCTTCCAAGTTTTCATCTTACAATTTTATTTTCAACTCTAACAAGTAGCATAATTATGTTCCTGCTATTTAAAACTGACAGATGAGAGGCTCTGACAAAACAGCCAATCTCCTTTCACTCCTAATAAGGCAGTGGTAGACTCTTAATACATGCTGTGATACTCAAATACCAAACTCCAAAATTAACAAATGATCATTTCAGGCTGGCGTAGTCTCAATGCCCCAAGGCTCAAATTGGAGCTATGTCGGAAGGAGACCAGAAAACATTTCCCATCCCCAGGGCATTTGCTGTATATTATCACTAATTTTTACCAAAAAGCCAGAAGTTCTTTGTTTCCTCATTTTTTTAATGAGAAAATCAGAACTGAGAGAACTTAAGTGGGCTGTCCTGGGGTTAGGTACTCTGTAAGGTAATCTACTCTGTGCTTTGGCTTGGTAAGGCAGAAAAAGAGTATACTAGATTCCAAGGCGTAAACTTTAGAGACACCACTAAAAGAGCTCAAAAAGCAACAGTGAGGAGTCCTCAACTGAAATCAGTGGAAACTGATACTCTGCTAACTTGCTCCTCACAAGCAGAGTCCTTGCTTTAGAGCAAGTGAACCAAACAACTAACTCTCAGCCTCAAAACCCCTTGTGCAGCAAATTATAAAAACCCAGGTCTAACTATTATTATCTCTTCAATTGTGTTACAGAAACATGTTATTCCTTCACATCAGAGGACAAACAACTGAGGTGAATCACTCAGACTCTGGTCTTGTGAAGACACAATCAATAAACAGGTATTTCCCATGCCAAAAACCTGCATTCTTACCGAGGAGCAAGATGGAGCAAATTCAGAAGACTGTTACGTGAGCGATTAGTCAGGGCTGCTGGTCGAAATCCACTCTGATTTTTAGGACAGATTTAGCTGACACTCAACAGAATTGAGGGGAGAACTAGAATTTTGTAATGCTACTGAAGCTAATTTTTCCTTAAAGCTATCTCAAGTCCACAGCTTAGTTTTAAGGCAGCACCATTATATGAGGTCACACAATAGCATTTAAATCATGCTTTCACAAACAATTTTAGGGAAAAAGAAAAGCATGTAAGAAGTAGCATGTTTCCATGTAAGAATACTACTTAAATCCAAGTCCTTTGATTTTTCTGTTTTAAGTCAAATGCTGATGCATAATTCAATAGCTGAGTCTTTATAATGGCAGGAATGGGAGAGCTGGGGAACAATTCACAAAATACACATGGAAAAAAACCTAACAGTTATTCCAGAAGCAATTCTGCAAAAGTGAAACAGCCAGAGATTGTATGAGAACAACCACTGAGGATGTCAAGAACCCAGATTGTAATTTTCACTCTATGAATAAGAAGAAGACAGACTCCACTAGGTCACAGCAATCTCCAGACCTCAATTTTTTTCATTCTAAAATGGAGATAACTATTCTTTGACCGATTTATAGCACATAGTTTTCATGAGGAGACAAACCCAATTTTGGATGGAAAAGCACCTTGAAAAACAGATGCTATCCTATATGAAGAGTCACACATATCATTACAGAAATCTGAGAAATTTATTGGGGGGAAGGCCTTGACTTTTCCATAAATGTTTAAATAGCTTGCATATTTTAATCCCTATTTCTGTCTTCTCTTTCCAAAATTAACTGATTTTTTTTTCAAGGACCTTGCTAAGGCACTCAGTTGTCCCCTCATCATTATTTTTAGAAATCATCTCATAGTAACTGTTGGATGCAAAAGGCCTTTTTCAGACAATAGGCTCAATGTTATAAAAATACATATTATTCTATTCAGCAAGAAACTACAATAGCTCACTTTGTTTAATTTTTGAATTTTATTTTTTGTTTTTATATTTATTAACACATTTGTGGTACATAATGATTATATTCATTGTGGACAGTAGGTGCATGTATATAACACCTCTTAATTTTTTTAATATCCTCTTCCCCCTTCCTCCCTCCCAAATCCATTCCTTGACCATTTCCCATTTGCAAAAGCTCTCCCTATTTCCTATTATCTTTTAGTTTGCTTTTTAATTCATTTCATATTGAAAGAGATCAAACTATAACTTAATTCAAAAGGGAAAACGTAACGCTTTTAAAAAGAAAATTTAAACTATTGCAAATGAAAACTCTTCTCTCCTCCTTTGTAAAAATGTTCACATTTTCTGTCCCATATGAAAGTTGCACTGGTGTTTTCCCTCCCCAGTCAACCCGTTCAGCAGCTTCCAACAACAGACAGCTTAAGGAACAGGGAAGTAAAATGCTCTTCTGAAGAGTGACTTTTATTTACCAGAAACAGGAAGGGGAGGAGGGATTATAGCTGTTTACTAGAAGGTTCACAGATTAAACCCAATGACTTATGTGTCCTTTCAAATTAACTCCATTTAGAAAATCTCTCATTAAATGCAATCTAATTTAAATGCATATCCAAACTACTTATACAGTATTTGTTACCACTGTCTTGATGAGCAATTAGTTCTATTCTTGCTTTCCTTTCCTTATCTACTTTTAACCAAAACACAGCACAAGAGGGGAACATTTATTAAATCATCTTGTTCTGAGGTTTCTGTATTTAAGTAAATCTTTTTTTCCCCAATGTGGGCATTTGCTGTTAGATGAGACAAATAAACCAAAAATGAAAGCCTTGTCCTTCACTCATGAGTCATAACTACAGGATGAAACATGTGAAAAATATTTAATATTAATTATCAAGGGAACATAAATCAAAGCCACAGTGAAAAAATCATCCCATACCCTCTAGGAAGACTAAAATCAAAATAATGATAGTAACAAGTGTTGGTAAAGATGTGGAGGCAAGAAAATCCTTGCATACTGCAGTGGTAAAGTAGGGTAGAAGAAATGAAGACAGGCAGAAAAGAGAGTGTAAAGAATATTTAGTTAGCTGATGAGTAAGGCAACGAGCTAAGGAAGAGCCATACTGACAAGAATGGAAATAAGTAGACACTCCTAAATTGAGGTGCAGGCACTTCCTATGAAGCTCCTGAGTTCTGAGCAAACTGAGTTACAAATTCATCATTTGTTCTTCTATAAAATTCCAGAAGTTTTTTTGTTTGTTTGTTTTGTTTTTTTGGTACTAGGAATCGAACCCAGGAAATTCTGCTTGCCAGGCAGGCACTTGTGCCCCTCACCCATATCACCCAACATCCCAGTTATGCTTAAACTCTACTACTGAAAAACTGGGTTAGAACGCCTCAGTTCCAGCTGATCATTTTTAAATCCACAGATTATGATATTATCAACGTTTAGCTCTTATGAACTGTGCTGCTATAAATATGGATATGCAAGTATCACTGTAATCCAACGTCTTTCACTCTTGATATGTGACCACTAAACAACTGAGCAGTTGCTGTGTTCTGCTAGTCTATAAATGGTTCCATGCGACCCAGCTGTTCCCTTCTAGGTATCTTCTAGAATGAATTAAAGACATTGTATCATGGTGACACATGCATACCCGTGTTTATAGCAGCACAGTTCATAAGAGCTAACTCATGAAGCATCCTATATGCACATTAACAGATGAATGGCTAGAGAAAATGTGGTATTTATTTACTCTGTCACAAAGAATAAACTTGAGGCATTTTTAGGTAAATTGATGCACCTCTAGAGCACAATCTTAAATGAAGTAGGCATACAAATTTAAATATCGCATTACTTCACTTGTGTGAGTAATTCAAAATATAAATACGTAACAGAAAAGGGCGGAGATATTAGAAAGTAGGAAGAACATGTTTAAATGGGAAGGGGAACATGAAGTAGGAGAGCAGAGGAGGAGGAAAAAAGGGAGTTTAAGAAAAAAACAAATAGAGCTTTTGCAATGTGAAAGGGAAGAAGCGTTGGTGAGAGTAAAAGAAGGCAAAAAAAAGAAGAATTGAGATGTGCTCTATCCATGTACCAATCCCCCACCATGAATATATGAATGTATTTATTATGTACTGCAAACATGTACTAACAAAAAGTACAAGGAAAACAATTTTTTAATTTTAAAAAATGAAATATAATTGACAGGGCCTCATTCTTTCACCTATGAAATGAGCCATTATCTCTGTTTTTTTTTGGGGGGGGGGCGTCACCTTTCTCTTCTAAACTGATCCCAAACTTTCTACAGATTGACAAATCCACAGATTTCCCCTCTCTAAAACACATAAATATACCAACCTCCAAATTATATGTGCCTCTCTGAGGATCCCCATTCTATTCGAGTTTGAACTTTCAAAATACTGTGTAATAAATTCTTTATGCTTTTTACTGATACATGCAGAAAATTCTTTTTTCTGCCATGAAATTCAGGAAGCCTGAAACCTTTCCCTTGGGTGGGGTTGAGTTAAGTTTCCCCATCTCTGCTTTGGGGACCTGCCTGGACCCTGTCCAGTAAGAATGTACAATAGTGTTTGTACTTGGGAAAATAGTCTAGCAGTCCCTCCAGCAGTTGAACACACAGCCACCATATCATCAGCAATTCTACTCCTATATATAAAACCAGAAAGTAGTGAAAATGGATACTCCCAGGAAAACTTGTTCAGTAACATTCAAAGCAGTACTCTTCACAACAGCCAAAGGAGCGATATTGGTCATCCAAATCCACAATTTCTACAGAATTTAAAAAGTTGCCCCAAACATCCTTGAATTCTACAGGATAGTTCCAAATTCCATCTCCCAATGAAGAGTTAAAGCTCCACAAAATAAAACAGATCAAATATAAGTACAAGGACAGATCCCTTTAGAAGCACTCACTGAACCACAAAAAATTGCTGATCTTTGCCCAATCCTGACAGTCCAAAAAGGCGCTGTCATATGGTTCACTCTACACATACGAGAAATGCACATTTTCTTAATTCAGATTTAACATTCCAATGATTAGTCAACCCATGATCTTCACAGTATTTCCAAATCTGTAGAATCAAGGGCCAAGAGACAAAGTTCAAATCTGAATGTTGTCACTAGATTTGTGATCTAAGCTGTTTCTTTTCTGAAACCTGGAAGTTAAAACCCCTGCAGTTGTTAAGATCTAACTGGTATAATTCACATTTTGCAAATTCCGAGCATTAATAGTTTAGTTCTTGCTTAGTTTCGCAATTCCCGCAATGTCCTGCAATATAGAAGAGCAATATGACCATTTTAGGGATTTTCTTGTTTAACTGCATCAGAAGACATTTAAGAGTAAATACAACCAAAACTGTTCCCATGGCCTTGGAAATGCTTGCCTACCTGTTTCTGAAGCTGCCTCCTCTAGAAGGCTGGTAACGAATGAGCAGTCACTCTCTTACTCCTGCCAACTGTTTCTGTGTAGACATGTAAGTCTTCAATTGCCAAATCCTTTAAAAATGTTTTTTGTTTGTTTTTTGCTGAGGATATAGCTCAGCATCCAACTGCCAAGTGCAAGGTCATGAGTTTGATTCCCGGTACAAAAAAAAAAAGCTAGAAATATGAATCAGAAATTAAAATCTCCTAATTTTTAAGAAATTAAGCTACTAACGTGTTGTTTATTGTTTTTATTTCATTCTGTTTTGCTTTGTTTTGTTTTTTAACAGCATAATTTAGAATAAATTAAAAATGGAGTTGCCAATGTATAACTTCAAACCTAGCAAAATGCCTGACATACTGTCAGTGTTAAACAATTTACTGAGTGAATGCCCTCTAGATAATTAACAGGAGTACCTTGAAGATTTCAAAGTATTTTATGTAGTTCATGTCCTTCTTTGCATTTTTAATTGTCCCCAATATTTTAAAGAGTTTCTGTTTACTTACTCAATTTAGTAGCCCAAGATAAGCCTCTTACAGTACATAAAATACCAGTTATCCTTCACCTGTTACTCCTTCGAGTATATCAACAAATGCAAAATAAATTTCTTCTGGAGGAGGTTCACAAGATGATAAAGAATTTTATCACTGTGCTGCTGGAAGTACTTCAATTTCCAGGTACTCAAGGGTGAAGGTAATATACTTTTCCTTGGTACAAGTATCCCAAGCAGTCCAAATCACCCTACCAGCTTCCACCCTTAGATTTGCAATGCCATAGGTGTGAAGAGTTTTATTTGTGTTATGTGGGATGAGGGAGTATTATCTTCTCTATATATATGTTTCTGTCTCACAGCCAAACCCTGTCTCTACAAATTGTAGAAAGAGAAACACTGGCATATTAGGAGCATAACGGCTCCTGGGCATTTCAGTAACTCTGTCTTGGTTTTACGTGTCAGTCTTCATATATTCTATTTAACGAATGATGCAGCACATGGGACTGTCATACAGCCTTGGACAGACTCTCTACTTAGATTCAGTGACAAGTCCAGGACCCTGATGTATGTCTCTTCCCAATCTTAAAAGACGCTTAAAAACATTGTACCCCCTTCTAATGCATCCAAATGTGCATGCCTCTAATGTTTAACAAGTGTCCACTAATTCCAATAACAGCATTGTTATTTCTTAATTCTACACAAGAAAACATGTTTTTAGAAAAGCTAGTTCCTTAGCATACAGTCTTCGAACCAACACATCAAGTGGTCATTTTGTCCAAAGATATAACAGATTTATCAGCAACTTGCCAGAGCAAATCTAATCTACCAGAAAATCTAATTCACTTAACAAAAGGAAATAATTATGTGGAGACCAAATTTTCCAAAACAAATTTTCCAAAACAAAGCAAAAGATTCAATTACCTCCTCTTATCCTTTTACTCAATTATACATGACAGGGGATAATCTAATATACTACTTCCTAACGAAAATAACAAAAGTAAATGATAATATGACAGAATTTAGGATGGGTGACAGGAAAGAAATAAGTATGTGCTTTTTTCTTATTATTATCTGGCGTTACCATACTTCCGTAGTCCTTTTTTTTTTTTTTTTTTTTTTTTTTTTTTTTTTTTTTTTTTTTTTTTTTTTTTTTTTTTTTTTTTTTTTTTTTTTTTTTTTTTTTTGCCTTTTTGAGACAGGTTCTCTCTATGCAGTTTGGACAGGCTTTGAGCTCACTTTGTAGCTCTGGCTGGTCTCGAACTTGCAAGGATCCTCCTGCCTCAGCCTCCAGAGTGCTGGGATTACAGGAGTGAGCCACCACGCCCGGCTCATATTTCCATAGTCTAGACTTGCATTGACTACTATAAAATTATTCTATCATAATTTTTCTACAATACCATGAAATTATTCTACCATAATTACAACACCATGAAATAATTCTACCATAATTATTCTACAAGATTGTTCTCTAGTTACATTCAAGTTCCACGAACCAAGAAAGAAACTATGACCAGTTAATGGAAGAGCAATTCCAGTAAAGGCCTTCTCTTTTCTCTATGAAAGAAGACTCAAGAGTCCCACTGAATCTTTTCAAATATCTAATTTTAAAATGTGAGTTACTGGACATTGTCTTAATTACCTTTTTTGAAAATTTCCAGTCTTTAATATAATTTCTGAATATGAAAGAATGGAAGAAGGTGCAAAGAAAGTGAAGGAAGCCAAAGCTATTTGAGCCATCTGACATATCCCAGTGAAGAGAACAGCCAGTTGCAAGAAGCAACAGGAAAATGCTTCACAGATAGCAATCAAGCAACAGCTGGAGGGTAACATAAAAAAAAATCCAAACACCTTAAAAAATAAAAAACAATTTAAAATTCAGATATTCAGGGTACCTTTTTGATAAGGAAGCAGAGACATGTTTTGCTATATTTAAAAGAATTTTTTTATTTAAGTCCAGTGAAAATTACAGCTGAAATAAACTATTATAAGGATTCCAACTCCAAAGGCTTTCATTTGTTTACAACTTTATAGAGGTTTATTTTACATACCATAAAATTTACCCATTTCAAGTATATGACTCAATGCTTTCTTAGTAAATTTACCCAGTGGTGCAAACATAACTGTAAATCAGTTTTAGAGTATTTGCGTCTTCCTAATAAGATCCCTGATGTTCACTTTCACTAATCCCACTCCTACCCTCAGGCAAGCACTAACCAATCTATTTTCTGCACCCATTACAAGTGACTCCTTCAAAATCATCTTTCAAAGTATTATCCCCTGTTCCCTTCTGCAAGTTTGCTGTTCCTCCTCAATGCTTTCACATTCCCTCTCTTGTGGCCAGCACTCTAGATTTTAAAGAAGAGCCCCACACAATGGTTCTAACTAATCTTACTTCAGGATCACAGAACCCAAACACCTAGTCGCCTTTATAGTACCTCAAGAAGTCTACAGAACTAACACAGAGCATGGAAATTGATGTGAGATTAAACTCACAGAAGACAGTGTGTCTGTCTAAGCAGAAAAACAGGATCCAGTTCCGGGAGGCTGAGGTCCACCAGCATTCTAAAGACAAAATAAAGAAACAGAGCCTTGGAAGAAGAAGACCTACTCGGGCGTATTTTCCATGTTCTGCTCCTGCTTTCCCTCTCTATTACAAAAGCCCTTTGTAACCCTGAGCCTCCCAAAATGAAAATTTGAGGCAACAGCCCCTCTACCACCTCAAATATCGGTGTTCCAGTGGCAGGCAGCCTCAACTTGTTCGCTAACATCTCTACAGCTTTGTCTTTTGGGCCGTATCATACAACTAGAATCATACAATACCTCACCATGTTCTCAGTATGCAACTTCACTGAAGCCACTTTACAGCGATTACATTCCCTCACAATAACTGTACCCCCATCTCACAAAGTTGCTGCGAGAAGTAAATGTAATGATTCACGTGAAAGGCTCAGAACCTTGGCTGGTACATGCCAAGAGCACAAAGAAAGAACTGTAACATAGTTAAGACAACTAGTACGTTTTGCTTACAACTCCTTTAACATGAGGAACACTCTGAGTAGCACAGAACATCTAGGTTCCCTGAAATTTTGGCAAATACTGAATTCCTTCTTACTCTTTACATGCTGTCAGCAAGCCCTACAGAGTTGACCTTTTTACTCCCGTGAATTTGCCTCTTTCTCTTCTCTCCTCAGCTTTGGTTACACATTAGTATTTTTATCTGACTTAGTAAAAAGCATCTTGCCTGTTCGCTGTACCTCTAGCTGGGTCTTTCTCTAATCTATCCATCCTATTTCTGTTAGAGGACTCTAAAAGCAAGCCGCATTATTTCTTTCTCATTCAAAGGCTTCCCACGCCTTTCAGTTTAGCTCCTTAGCTTAATATCAGAGCCCCTCATGAATTGATTTCTACCCACCTCTGTGTATTTCCATCTCTGGGTTGTCTCCAAAAGAGAAGGGATGGGTCTCAGGTCTCTGGAAGAAGTCTTCCTTTGGGGCATAAGTCTTTGATAAAAATTTTTCTCATCCTATGCATGATGATAATCAGATAATTTTCTCTGTATATTCTGAATCTGAAACACAACCACTCAGGGATTCTAGCTCTAAAGTGGAGGAAAAATTTACACACTTCCATCTGCTGGAAACAACATTTCATTTCCTTTTGAAAGCACTCTCCACATTTACTGTCAATCAGTCATAAGTTACTTTTCAAATTTCCATCTGTTTTTGTGGGGGGGGTTCTTTCATTAAAATCTATGTAAAACTAGATTTATGCCAGTCTGTTATAAGCACCAAAGATATTTAGGTTAAAGAATGAGTTAAATAGAAGCATTAAAAATTACCCTAATCAATGGTTTCCAACTTTTCTCTATAGGCCCTCTTAAGTTATATACACATATCCATTCCTCCATCTAACTCAACCCTGACCTTTATTTATTTTTTTTTTCAGTACACAGTACTGGGAATTGAGTTCAGGAACTTTCCACTAAGCTACACTGATCAATAGCCTCAGCCTTTTATTTTTTATTTTGAGACAGTCTCAATCAGTAGACCAGGGTAGGCTCAAATGTATAATACTTCTGCTGCAGTCTCGTAAGATACTAGGATTATAGGTGTGTACCATCAAACCACGCTAGGTCTGCCTTTCAAAGAGTTTGGGACTAATAACTTTGGTTTTATACAAACAGTAGTCAAAAGGGAAGGCTACCTATCAGATTTTCTGGCCTATATAAGATCTTATGTTAAGATCCTTTCACTTATATATTTATTTACCAATACCTAAAATAAAACAAACAACACCCCCACATCTTATTAGTCTAAGTCATCCTGTATCAGATAATTTGTGTTTTCAATGAGCTGATGGTGGTATCTGACCTTCCATACCCTTCTAGCCTTCACACTGCTGACCTCAGCCAAACTCCCCAGGGTTACAGCAGTGAAAGCCCTGGAAATCTTCCACCCGTACAATCCTAATAACCCTTATTCTCTAGGTTGTTGCTTCATAAGATCTTAATAAATGTCCTCTTGCCCTACCAGAGGTTCTCATCCTGGGTTTCACAGGAAGAATTCAAAAAGTTCATGAACTCTAATGCGGGGGGAAGGTATATTTTATTTTCATTACTCTCTAAGAAAACTTAACATTGCCTTCAATTCTGAATGAAGGCAACAAATCATGGAAGTGACTTTGTCACCAGTAAGAACCATAAATATTTATTCATCACAGTATAGCTGCTACACATTTCTCAAAAAATCACTATATTCATGAGTACTTTGATATTATGGAAACCAATGAACCAACTACCAGGTTTTGTTATTAAATGGATTCAAAAAGAAGGATATATTATTATATAGTGAATTAGTATTCTGATAAATATATTTCAACATTGATTTCTATGTATTTTTTTATACATTTAAAACATTCTAGGGAAGAAGTTGATAGATTTTACCATATGGCCAAAGGGATTTATGATTTAAAAAAATAAATACTGCCTTGAAAGCAAAAGTGAACTTAGATTCATTTCTAAATACCCCCACAGAAACATGCTAGGTAACACTAACTAAATACTTGTTTGGGTAAATGTGAAAGCTCAAATGTGGTGGAGGAAAAGGTAGCACCCAAACTCAGATCTCTTACGTATTCCTCCAGCCCAGTGTCTCCACGGAGCAATCAGAAGCCTGAGTTTGAGACTGAGACACAAACAGGTTCAGATGCGATTCATTATTTAATGGCCCCATGACTTTCAACAAGTTACCAATATCATAGGCCTTGTCTTCTTAGTCACACAAGGCTCATAATAAATGCCTTACTTGGTTAAAAGGATTAACTGAAATAAAATATGTAAAGAACTTAAACTATTTTGTATGTGATTAATTATAATCTACTTTGCGCCTCGTGTGTGTGTGTGTGTGTGTGTGTGTGTGTGTGTAAAAACACACATAAGCCTTGCACTTGAGCTATACCCCCAGCCCTTCTTGTGTTTCTCAGACATTTAAGACAGGGTCCCACTAAGTTTTTTTTGATCCTTACACCTAATGAGAATGTTCCCAACTAACTGGGACCATAGGCATTTGTGTGCATTTTTTCAGATTTTCTTTTACTTTCCAGGAATAGTGGCACACACCTAGAGTTCGAGCACTTGGGATTCTGGGGCAAGAGAGTGAGGAGTCCTAAAACAACCTAGGCTGAGCTATAAAGCAAGACCCTCTCCAAAAATAAATATACAGTGGGACCTCAGTTCACAAACTTTATTCTTTCCATAATTCTGTTAATAAACTGAATTAGACAAGAACCAAATCAAATTTCCTCAGAAGGTTGAACCCAACTATTGCATTTGATTTTGTTCTCATCCAGTCCCCATCTTCCAAGCCAGTATTAAGTTACTATTTCCTCCTGTCTTCCATTTTCTGCTAGGTCAAGACTCATCGTCCGGGGCAACTTTCTTCCCTTGTACCATTCTCCAATTTGAGGTCACAGGAAGGACTTGCAAATCAGTGTTAAGGTTTCTACCATTCCAACACCCTGATACTTAAGAAGGGCCCAGTCACTGATCCAACCAACCCATTCTGTCTCCCTGGCTTCACCTTCCTTTCTGACCTTTTGTTTT
Source organism: Hydrochoerus hydrochaeris (assembly GCA_004027455.1). Taxonomy (NCBI): domain Eukaryota; kingdom Metazoa; phylum Chordata; class Mammalia; order Rodentia; family Hydrochaeridae; genus Hydrochoerus; species Hydrochoerus hydrochaeris. Next base: position 104,780 of record PVLA01005107.1, on the reverse strand, counting down.
CCTTTTGAGTTCTTCTGCACGTTCTCTTCTGTAGTCACCTGGTCTTTCAGGAAGAACAGGTCTGATGGATAAACATCTTGTCAGAAGAGTAGAAACTACATCCCAGATAAGAGCAACTATCTCCCTGGACAAGGGCTCACCTGACCAATCCTGAGATAATGATTAACCAGGCCACAGCCTAATCAAGATTACTCGCTTAGCCAGCAATGCAAACCCCTAATTCTTTCCTTCATTCTCTTTATATATGCTCTCAAAATCTTTTTCAGCCCCGGATGCATCTGAGGTCATCCAATGTGGCCACACTGATTAAAGCTTCTTTCTGGAAGGTCCTTCACCCCATTTATCTCTTTGACCGGCATAGTGGATGGATGGTCAAGTCTAACCCTTTGGACTCCCAGAGCCAACACCTTTATTCTAAACCTGTTACAATAATACTGCTTTCCTGAATCCTCTTCCACTCCCTCTAATGGCAATCATTCCTTTCTGTGATTCTTTAATCATTCTTGTAATTCCCTTACCACAGTTAAGTGTTCATTCATGTAAGAAAGCAAAACCCATGGTATTTGAGAACCTTCAGACAAGAGAACATATGATTTTTCATTTGCATAACATTCCACTAAGATAGTGCCTGATGCATTAGATGAGAAATAAAAATACTGATATATACCACTGAATTAGAGTTCATACTCATAAAAACCACATAAGATCAGGAATTATTATATTCTCCACAGACATGCAAACCAAGTTCAGTCAAGTCAGTAACTTACCATTAAGAATAATGGCAGAAATTGCAAAACTGAAGAATAAATTCAAGGATATTCATTAGTTAATGATCTATCTTACGTAATTGCTCTTTTCTTTAAAAAAATTTTTTTCTCAATAGTCTTACTCCCTGGGGAATAAAAACACGCAATTTTTACAATTTTGTTTTAATACCATCTTCACTTAATATGCTCATATTTATCACTATATGCTCAGATCTTTATCAGGTCAAAGGTAAACTGGAAATGACCAGAGATGGAAGTACTGAGCTATTTAGAAAAGAAAGCAGCACCCTCAGCAAAGCGCCAACCCACGCCGATTCCTGCTTCCAGCATCATCCTGGATAAGAGAGAGAATTATGACAGCCAGATCTAAAGAAGGACAACTAAAAGAGCGACTGTAATGTACCTTGAACCTTTGAAGGAGAAAATACAGCACCCACGTTAGAAGCTGTGCTTTCTTTTATGACAGCTCCAAATGGTATCCGTGATTAGAAAGCACAGCCAAAATCATGTCAGGGCTCAGACGTGAATCTGTGCCCAAAATGGTCACAGCACCAAGAGCACCCAGCAAAACCTATGAACCTCAAATCTGAGCTGGAAGGGAAATTTCATGAATAGTAATTTTGTACATATGATTTCAACAGAATATATTTTCCTATTACTCCCATAAAGCATTTTACTGATATCAAAGTACCTCCAAGCCTTACATAAGTGCTTCCTGGCTGCATTCACATATCACCACATCTTTAGCTCCTAGCAACATCAGCAATTTACAACTTGTAAATGGGAAAAGGAAAAAAAAAAAAAAAAACTCAGAGAATTACACCAGGCTGAGCACCACCAAGAACAAACTTACTACCTCTGTGTTATTTGTAAATTGATTTCTTCTTTGACTTGTGGCAAGTACAGAATTACATGTAAAGGCATGAATAATACAGTGTATCTACTCATAAAATTCAACGTGCAAATGGAACTTGCCCCAAACTTAGAGTAGTATAGATACCCTGTAAACAATAATTTTGTATTGGATTTAATATCTCCTCTAGTTTAATTTTTTAATTGACTTTATTACCTCCAGGTCAGAAGCTCTCTACTTAAAAGTCTGCTTTTACAGACATTGTTTATTTATGAATTAAGAATGTTTATTAGGCTTTTCTTTAAAATATTAAATGGTTTACTCTGGTTTTATTTTTAAGCAGAACACATAGCATTTAACTAAAATGTTGCCATTTACTTGATGGTCTTACAATTTCATGTATACATAAAATCAGCTATTTTTCAAATTCACTATTGCAAATCACATCCAAGGCAGCGTTACTCAGTAAGGATTAACCTACATATTATTCTAAATTTGCAAACCAATATTTGAGCTACAAATTTTTAAAGACCAGATGCTACTGCTTTGCAAAACTTCTATTTCTAGCCATATAAGTCAACAACATTCTTGAAAAAAATATAAAAAAATCAGAATTCTACAACAGGCAGTCCTTGTCCTGACGTCATCTTTCTACCTGAAGACAACCAGGTCCACACTGCACCCATCAGACAAACAGGGACCCCAGTGAGTATGAAGGATCACAACTTAGATCAAAGCAAAGTCAGACTTTTTCTTGGCCAAGGGCGGGGCAGGGGGGGCACCCTCCTAGCATGGCAGAATGTTATTGACACGCTTTTCAAGGGTACCTCCTGGGTAGCCCAAAGAACAAAAAACCATCAAGACCAGGCTGTCAGCAACCAAGCAATGATAGAGAGTCACTTTGCAGGTGTCAAAACCTCAATCCCAGAAAATCAGGACCAGTGGGAAGACCACATGAGAAAATGGATACCAGAATACCAAACAGCTGCTTAGCACAGAGCTCAAGTAAGACAGATACCCGTGGGGAGGTCAAGCAAAACACTGGGAGAGCACATTGCAACACAGCCTGAAACAATGTAAGAAAGCGGCCGGAGACAGCTGGAAAACAACTGCCTGGGAAACACAGGCTTGCAGCTGGAGGCAGGGGGCCCAGGTTAACAAACAGCCGCATAAGCATCCTACAGGCAGCCACTCTGGAGGCAACAGCAGGCACTTCCTGTAGGCCAAACACCACTGCCCGGACCACTGAGGGGACCTGCACACAAAGGCTTACTGTTACATGAACAGCAACACACTCAGATCAAAGGATTCCTTGGGACTACACCTGTGGCAATCATGATGCTATGGGGCCCTTGCCATCCATCCCTTACTGCTACCCTGTGGACTTCCAGGCAGCACATTCACCAAATTCTTCAAAAATTACCAAAAGTGAGGGCAAGGGAAGTCAGTAAAATCTTCTGTCTGTAAGTCTAACTTTGAGCTTTAATGTCTAACAATTATGTTGTAGACCTGTTTCTCAGTTATAGTCTAGGATCCCTTAAACTGTCCAGATGTCCTGTTAGGGATCCATAAGTTTGCCAGAAGAACTTTAAAATTATGTGTCTCCACTCAGACCAGGGATTGCCAAACGTTTCCAGTCAAGGCCCAGAAAGTGAGCATTTTAGGCTTCACAAGACCCAAGGGCTCTGAGGCCATGCAGAGATAGAACACACATAGAGGACATACAAAAGGATGAATGTGTATGTTTACCTTTAAAAACGGACCGCGGGGTAGATTTGGCTCATAAGGTGCCCACTTTCAAATGAGATGAGAACCCAAAAAACACGCATACTGCCACAGCTTTGGGTATATTCTGGCTCACTGGTGCTACCTCACAGCTGATATGGCTGCATGATTTCTAACACCACTTTGGTGGTTAGCGGGCACCAAAAGTACTATGGAAATTGTCAAGGGTTATGAGAATGGAATAGAAGTGGATTGCATAATTTCATGAACCTCTGTGGTCTTGTACCTTCTTCCAAAAATACTTGGCCTTCCTTTCCTTCTAACAGAGCCCTCTGTCCTGTGGTGGGCCTATCCCATATAGCAGAAGGCAGGCAAGTCTGCCTCAGTTCTCCACTGTATGTCAAGTGATAGGTCGGACCCAGGTTTGGAGAGAATACTCTCACCATTCCCGTGCCAGCCACTATGCTTCCTTATGATGACCTAAGGGAGAATAAACTCCAGGGATAAAACTCTAGCTTGTCACTGACCCCAGTGACCATGAAAAAGACACCAGGAAATGGAAAGAAGTGAAATTCTCACAGGCTGGCTAGAGATCTTTTCTTCAGAGAAGTAAAAAGCTTCAAATTCTTTAACTAGAGCTTTTGTCACTGCTACAGAATGAATGCTTGTGTCTCCCCAAACTTCCTACTAAATCCCAATGTTAACTCCTATGTTAAGGCTTAAACGTGATGGTTGGAGGAAGGGTATTGCATTATGAGGGTTTTGCATGAGCCCCCTACATAAGGACACTGGAAAAAGATGCCCATCTGTGATCCAGAACCCAGTCCGCATGAGGTATTAAATCAGCCAGTGCCTTTAACTCGAACTTTCCATCCTCCAGAACACTAGGAAATATGTGTCTGTTGTCCAGTTTATGCTATTTTGTTAGTTACAGCAGCCCCAATGTACTAAGGTAGTCACTTATAATCAAGACTTCTTATTAACCAAATATTATATTTAAAAAAACAAAGGTACAAATGACAAAACGTTAGCAACAATTCAGAGAAGTAATACAGGCATGCCACATTGCAAAGCAACCACACCATATTCATGCCATGAGTGAGTGTGTTCTGAAATATCAGTTCTCTTGCTACTCATGAAGGAAAGGAGGCGTGTCCTTGCATCTCTGTTGGGCAAAAACAGATTTCCCCATGTTTTTCCTTTTTACCCAATTATGCAAGACAGAAATCTGATTACAGTCTTTATCCCTTATCTCCCTTTGACTCTCCATATTCAGTGAAATACACGTTAAGGAAGTTGACTTTCTCATCAAATTTTTATTTCTGACATACTCAAAATCTGTTTCATCTCTGTTCCTACCTTGTTTTAACCCTCGTCACCACTGGGAATACAAATCCTCCAGTATAATTCCACATTGCTTATGTAATCCTCTATAGCCAATATAATCCTTTCACTGCCAAGTTTCTGGTCTCTCTGCTTTGGAGTTAACCCTACTGCAAACAATCCTCTAAATTTTATCATGTAACAAAAGTCTCTTAGTGATCTGACTTTCACCTACTTGCAAATTCGTCTCTTTCCCATTCCACACCCCACACCTGGTTCTCTTCTCCAGACTTAGGCTCTGCTTTGGGTCAAAAAGCCCTTGTCTTCCTATATATTTTTTTTCCAAATAGTCCTCCCTCTCTCTCACTCTCATTAAGCTAATTCATATTTATTCTTCAAGAGATGGTTTGAGCAAAAGCTTCTCACAAGTGCCTCCCTCTGTCCCTCTTAGGTCCATGCTGAGAATCACAAGTTTGTCTCTACTGTGTCTCTTTGGTTGTCCCGCCACCTGACTCTACGCTCTTTAGGAATATGATCTACATTTTCCTCTGGGTCCCTGCCCCTGTATGTCACATGATTCCCGAAGCAGCTACATAACTAAAAACACTTACTAGAGGAAACAAGGAGGCAAGGAGAGCTGACCGTGCTGCTTTCTCTGGAGATAGACAATTCCTAAATAAGGACAAACACTTCTGAATCAAAGGTCAGTACCTAGTTGAGTTGATTTCCTGAATTTAAAATAAACTGAAATCAAATCTCTCTCAAATCTTGAATAGAATTATCATATTTTTACACTATAATTTGCAAAGTTAGACTACTTAAAATGGTAAACATATCCTTCCTTTTCCTCTTTCCATTGCTGCTACTGACAAAGGCCACTTCTGGAGCTTGAGGGAAGTGCTCAGAATATGCACAAAACACGTGTGTGCGTGCACACACACACACACACACACACCTATCTACAATGCCATTACCAGTATCATTAAATCTTTCGGGTGATGTGTATAAAGACAATTACTCCTTTCAATTTTGGTTGCTTCCTTAATTTCTGTTCCCCTTTTCCTAACACCAGTGTTAACAGAGAACAGACATTTGCTGGAGAATGGTGCCAATAAATTAGCTACAATGATGTAATATTGTAGGACAAAAAAAAAAATCCTCAAAAAACAAACCAATTTTCTTTAATTTAAAAAAAAAGCATTTACTATTCTCCATTTACTAAAGATTCTGAGAGCGACTACTACTGTAGTTTTCAATAAAATTGTAACTGAAGTATTACTTATTTCTACCAATTTCAGTCTACTCTGGTGCGCCTTTGGAATAAACAAACAGCTTACAGACATGTGCAAAAGACTTTCTTCAAACATACTAGGTAAGATTCATGCATGGCATTTTCTTTATTTTTATATAGACTTCCAAGATGCTTAAAGGAAAGAAAATGTGGGCCAAATTCTGGTTTATATTGTTTATTCAGAAAAAGTTTAAAGCAAATAATAGTCTTATCACACTTCATGACTTACAGGAAATATCTGAACTCATTTCCAATCAGTTGTCACACATGACAACAAGAAAAGAAATAAAAGTGAAAATTTAAATTTAAGGTTATGGTTAGTACTAGAAATAATTTTAAACCAGGTGAGGCTGTGCATGCCTAAAATCCCAGACCATGGAAGTCTAAGGCAGAAGGATTACAAGTTTGAGCCCCACCTAGACAATTTAGTGATTTACCAACATCATGTCAAAATGGACAGGTCTTGGATTGAATCCTCAGTATTACAAATTAATTAATTAATTGGTTAAATACTACCAGGGTCTACCTTAAGTCTATGAAGTTTGTAATATATTTGTAACCTAATTTAGCATTAAATTTACTAACTCTCCTGGGCTTCAACTTGAAATTATTCTTGGAACTCAAAATCTATGTAAGCAAAGGTAAGTAAATGAGTATTACTTTGATGATAGCCTTTAAAAAATACAAACAATTTACTAGTATTTTATAATAGTACCAACAATTTGACATCTATTCAAAATATATTACAGAACTGTTTAAAACATCAAAGACTTACTTCCACAATCACAGATAAATAGAGAATGTCCATGGTCTTGATTTCACCAGAAAGAAGCATATTTGCTGCTCTGGTCTAATTCACAAAGATAGTAATCAAAACTCCCCATCCTCCACTATCATGAATCTCTTTTCATTCCATGAAGGAAAAGCCCATGCAAATTTTCCGATTCATGCCTCCTCTATATCATTAAAAGCAGTGCATCATAAAGAAGAAAAGGGGTAAAGTACTTGTTAACTTGTCTCAATTTCTCAATCTCACCAGAGCTCACTTACAGAGATGCCATTCTTAATCTCTTCCCTCATAATAATTAATCACACCTTCTCATCAAACTCCAGGCCCTGGAGAAATACAATCACTGGTCTTTTGCTTGGTTCTGAAAATTAACTGTGGAAGCATGTTTAATATAGATTTAAATTACTGGTTTCCTGTACCAATTTAAATTAATTCTAGAAAGTTAAGAGTCATTTTGCAAAAGCTATTTCTTGTTTAGCTTAAAAACAGTCTGAATGGTTTTTTAAAGCCACTGGAATTATGAAAATACTAGAGGAATTTTCACCTGAGTATTATAAATATGTTCCAAAGAACAGCGATGTACACTAGAGGAAACTAGGCTTTCCAACAAGATCCCAAAATGCCCTTCCGGCTCTTCCTTTTTTTTTTTTTTTTTTTTTTTACCAGGAATCAAACTCAGGACCTTGCACTTGCCAGGCAGGTACTGTGCTGCTGACCTATATCCGGCCCCAAAAGTTCTCTTGTGTTTGGAGGTTACCACTTGCAGCTAGAATTTAGTCACCAACAGGAGCAGAATAAATATTCCAACCAAGAATAAAACCACTCCCAAGAGGTGAACTACAGTCATGGCAAAGGCAAAATATCTTTGGTTGCCTGGGTCTGTTGTATTCATGGGTCTCATTTTCCACTGTATTGGTGGCCATGTGGCCAATGTTTTAACTCAAGACCTTATTAAGTGCTCCAAAGTAGCCAATTTCAAGACTACAACTTAGGCTAAGGAGCCCAGACCTATCATTGCAAAATTGTAACTTAAGTTTTAGCCTGGAAGGGACCCCAGGGAATCATAGCTACACCCTAATTTTAAAGAGAAAGCTTCATTTTTGTCTTCATAACTACTCAGAAGGTTAAAACAAGAAGACTGAAAATTTGAAGCCAAGCTGACAATTTAAGGAGACTATTTTTTTTTTAAATACCAGGAATTGAACTCAGGACCCAGCGCTTGCCAGGCACGCACTATGCTGCTGAGCTATATCCCCAGCCCTAAGGAGACTATCATTAAAAAAATAATAAAATAAAATAAAATAAAAGGGCTGAGAGATAGGTAGAATTGCCTACTAGCATTGCATGACCCTCGGCTCCATCTCCAGTATAGAAGGGGAAGGAAGAAAAGGTGGGAAAAAAAGGGAGGAAGAGAGAAGGGGGAGAAGGAGGACAGGACACTGGGGACACTAGAGCCTGCTGCTGGCCACAAAAGATGAGCAGAAGTGAAGTGTGGGAGAGAGGAGGAGGGGACACACAGAAGCTTGGACAGCAGCTGCTGACTACAGAGTCCAAGTGAAAAAACTATAACACAAGAGGAAAAAACAGCTGGGGGGGCGGGGTACGCCACACACTACACCATCTACGATGAATCCCTGGGCAACCTAGAAACTTAGCGATACCCTGATCAATCAATAGGCTGGGCTCAAACATGCAATCCTCCCATCTCAGCCTCCCAGAGTGCTGGGATTACAATGGTGCACACTTCCACATCCAGCTGTTTTTTGTGGACATTAAAACCCCAATTTTGGCTGGTGCAATGACACTCGCCTGTAACCCCAAACTCAGGAGGCTGTCGAAGAAGGATCACAAGTTTGAGCCCAGTCTGGCCAATTCATGGAGACCTTGTGTCCAAATAAAAGAAATAAATTTAAGAAGGGAGGGGAATATAGCTCAACGTGAAACACTGAATTTAATACCAAATATCACAAAAAAAAAAAAAAACTCACTAATCTTGAATGTCACACAGGTGAGCCACATTTGCTTTGCTGTAGGTGACACCTTTGATCAAGGCTGGGTGATATATTTCTCCATCAAAATTTACCTTTTACTCTCCTCCCTATTCTATATATGAAATGCAAGGTTAGCCAATTCTGTAAAAAATAAACTTTTTAATGAGTAATTTTTCTTTGGTGCTACAGAACTCAGAACATTTGGTGACCATCAGATAAAAGCAGCACGTGTCAGAAAAGCAAAACAACTACAAAATTTATGAGGACCCTGGACCCTCTCCCACCTGTCTGGGACTAAACACACCCCTCCAAAGTCCCTGGGCAGGCTCTGCACCTGTGACCCCTAAGTAGGAAAGCAGCATGGCTTTTTAAAGACAGAAGTCCCCACCTGACCAAAGTCTTCATCGTCCAACTTGCCAGCTATGGCCAAAAAAGGTTTTCCCTCTCCACTCTGTCTCCGGAGTTACTGGCTTCACTGGGAAGCAAAAGAACTAGACCTTGGTTATTCCCAGGCTAACGTTGTATCAATTTATTTGTCCAAAAGGAATCCACTATCTGTATCTATAGTTGTATTACAAAGTTGATACTGTTTTCCATGGTGCTGAAAGATATTTCAGCAGGGATCATCCAACTTTCAGCAGACTTTGTGCCTTTCAAAAGTTAAACAGTAACAAATTCATAAAGGACCCACAAAAAAAGATGTCTTTATTGAACAGGAAAAATAAAACCAAGACAGATGAAACAAATTGACTAAACTTAAACAGAATAAACACAACTATCCTCAACCTTTTGTGACCCAGAAATTTTGGTAGACATTCCAAATGTCTGTAAAACACGAAGTTCATCCATAATGTATTTAAAGGCAGTAAAGTTTAGTATCCAAAGTGTGATTCACAGCCATCAACAGCTGCTGTAATAACAGCAGAAAATAACAGACATGCAGACTCTCAAGCCCACTTCAGGCAGAATCTGCATTTTTAACAGCACTGGGTGATTCCCATTGAGCTCAAAGTCTGGGAACCATTCATCTAGAAACGTGAAAATACACAGAAAGAGAGCCAGCAAGTGCCCATTTCAATGTCTGTTAAGGAGAGACATAGGGAGATTTTAGCTGGCTGTAAAAGATTTTTTGAAGGTCAACTTCCCTATGAAAGCAGAGCGGTAAACTGCAAGAGATGACCAGGTCTAAAAGTCCCCTGGTCTGCCACCGGCACCTTCAACAACATTCTGTGAGCACATTTAAAAGCAGACAGCAACACTTTCTTCATAAGAATGGCTGACATTGTTTATGCCCATGACTACAAGAGGTTGTTTTTGTTTCTGTTTCTGTTCTTTTAAGACAGGATAGCCCTGCCTGATCTCGAACTCACAATGCTCCTGGCCTTGGCCTCCTGAGTATTGGGAGAACAGGCAAACATCATCATGCCCAGATAAGAAGTTTTACAATGGGGAAGTCTCAGCTTTCATTCAATATGAAACAAAATCAAGAAACAGCAAGCTTTGTTTGTAAAAGAAAAAGGACTCAGAGAGGGAAAAGGAAGTAATCCTAAAGAGATTTTTTGTTTTCTTTAGGCAGTACTGAGTACTGGGAAACAACCTAGGACTTAACACATCTCCAGCACTTTTTCTCTCTTAATTTTGGCCGGCAAGGTCTCACTAAATTTCTCAGGCTCAGCTCATAGCTGGAGAGCTGGGACTGCAGTCATGCTCCACCATGCCTGGCTTAAAGGGATTATTTCTAATAGGCTATTTTAGACAGAAGATTAGGTATTCATGGCAAACTATCGTTGGTAGTTTCAGCATACTAATGTCTCTAATAGATTTTTATTCAAATCTCAGGCTCATTTTCTTTGGTTAAATCAGTAGATAAACCTAGAAGAGTGGGTTAATCTCTAAAACTGTTTTCATTAATAAAAATCCAGTGGCACAATTCAGTTATCTTTTTTTTTTCTTTCTTTCAACAGAATAACAAGAATAAACTTCCTCTTTCAAATGCAATTTACCAAAGGAATTCGGGTATACCACTTTTTCACATCAGCTATAAATAATTGCCTCCCTCTAAAGAACCTATTTCTGCAAATAAAAACATCTTTTTGTCTGATTAAACTTCTTCATCATCTGAGAACTTTTCTTCCATGAATATGTAGTTGGAAAATCTTGTCATTAGCGGCTTGCTTTGTAAAAATGAGCTCTTTTCAATGGCTTTAGGAGAGAAGTCCTATAGTTCATTATTTGGAGACAGAAAAGAGCAACCCGTTCTAAAGGAAATATTCTTGAAAAATATCTGAACCCAAGTATTTTACCATAATATATCTTTAACAATCAAATGCAGCAGGACCAGTATAAAAATGCTTAAAATTAAGAGAAGATTACTAAAGTAGCCAAAAAGCATTTTCAAAACCGTGAGAAATATCCTCAAGGAACCAACTCAGGTTCATCAGAGCTGCCAGTAGCACCTCTAGAAGTCCCTCACCCTGGTGGTTTTGTAAGACAGGCATCTTCCCCAGACTGCAAAAAGCAGCCAAGCCTGTGACTGTAATTTCTCTGGCTATCACCTAACATACCCCCTGCAGAGAACAAATTTGCAGGGATGTCACATCAACAGGCTCAGACCTCTAGTGACTCCTTGCTCTCTTGGAGGACCCTAAAAGTTTTATTGACTCCCATATTAATCCAAGAGACACCACTAACTGAAGAGAAACCTGGGTAGACATGCTCTCAATGTGGAACAAATTGGAAATTAACACAAACAAGATGTTTACTGCTTTCAAAGTGACTTCACTTATCTCCCTCTCTCAGATACTGGTTTTTGAACCCCGGGTCTATCAGAGAAGCTCAGAACAGTACACTTTATAACAACATCCTTAACATAAACATATAACCTCACTGATAAAGTCAAAATAAAAAAACAGGGCCGCGGTGCGCATCCTTTGAGCTGCTTGACAGAATACTTATAAGTAAAAAAAGAGAAGAAAATTTCCTAAGACACAGCTGTAAAAATTTTGCTAGCTGTATTCAAAAAAAAAAAAAAAGTTTGTAAGAAATAAGTTTGCGAACTGCATTTAAAATTAATACCCAAAGAATTCTAAGTATGCAGGGTTATATGGACTGCCATTCTTCCCACTGGATTTTTAAACAATGTTGAAACACAGCTATGTGAAATACTTCAGTCCCATCATTTAACACTGTTCAAAATGTCAAGAGCCATATTGCGCCCCGTGGCCTCTCTTCAGCAAAAAATACATCCTTTGAAGTAAAATACTCCTAAATGATGGCAAGTGAGAATTCCTAATACAGTCAAATTTACCTACTTTCAAAGAAGTCAATCATCATGGGTATTACAACGAAGAAAAAACCATTATTGTTATCAAAACTTCAGAATTTTTCAGTTGCAAATCAATTGATTTCTTTATCTAATGGCAATCTCCTTATAAGTTGTTTCCTAATTAAATAAACTACAGTTATGGTTATGTCATTTTTTAGCTTGATGTTTCTGAGGAATACTTACAAATGGATTATAATAAATTCTATAGAGGTAAGTTAATCATCAAAAACAAAGAGATCTGACAGAGACATTTTATTTGGCATAACACCTAGCACAGAGCTGCCATTCCAAGGACACTAATGTGTGTTTCATACAACAAATCATGCAATTTAGACAATCACCTTGACTATAACTACATGCTGGGCCATGCTTTACATTCTGTCTCTCTCTGATATCACAAAATGCTCCAACAAAGAAATCAAGAAACAAAAGCCTGCCTTCAATTATCATGAGCAAGTAACATTGCTTCACCAAACACTAAGGTGCTGGGAACTATAGCTCTGTCTTCAAAAGGTGTGATGTGTGCATAACCCAAGTAAAAATACACATACATTTCAATTCAATTCCGCAATAAAATGTAATCTAAATCCAGAGTTAGAATTTTCAATTCTTGTCTCTTTTCCATATTAATTTTCTAAACATGAACAAATCAAAATCTGTCTTTATGACAGCTTTAAGATAATAACTACTTCTTGTTCAGATTAATTGCATTTATGAAATGTCCTCAACTAAAATAACCAGCTCTTTAACTACCTTAAAGTCAAATCACGAAAACAATTATTTAGTGGCTCCAGCCCTCTCCAAAACTGTGCCATCTATCTAGATTTACTTAACGCTTCCCCATTAATCTGTGAAGAAAAATGATTGAAGTTGTAAAGTGATCAAAAAAGTGATCCTAAAAAGTTTCTCAAAGACTGAAATGAACATTTACACCTTTTGTTCTAGGAACTTCAAGTATCAGAGAAAGTAACAAATGGGATGCAAAAGCTAAACTGTCAGAGACAAGAAAAAGAGTTGAGTGATGGATGTAAATGTGGTAGTGCTACATCTCGTTAGAAGAACTGCCTGAGAAATACAGTTCAAAATCTCGGAGGCAGAAGTCTTCAGTCTCTATGAGCAGCTGAGACAAATCTTATTAACAAACCGTTCAGCCACAGCATCCATCCAAGGAAAACAACCTGAATAGTTAGAAAGGAAACGTTTAGGAAAGGTGTTTCAAAGCTTCCAAACTTGTATATATAATATAATGCCAAAGAGTCCAGAAACAAAGTCCAAAAACAAAGACAAAACATCTTAACAGTAATGCAGTGTTCTGGGAGAGAAGTTAACAGAGTCTCAATAAAATTTTAAACTATGAGTATCAATGAAAATAAGTATGAATATGCCATAAAAAGTAAAAAAAAAAAAAAAAAAAAAAAGGTAAATTTGAGTGAAATTCTATGGACCAGAGGGCAGTGGATCAGCAATTTCATAGGCCTAGCATATGACTCTCAGGTCAAAAACTTTCACCTGCAAAAGTACAAGTAGGAAGCAAATGTTTTAAGGACACTGCATAACCAAGGTGAGCAGCTTCTGCAGTTGTGTTGTGTACCACATGTATATGCAGTCCATGTCTAGTAATATTCATAGTTAGTGAGAGATTGAAGGTAGCAGTTAACTCCTCAAAAGGACATATGAAACAAACCTTCAGAGAAACCATCCAACAAGGTACATAATTATACCTGTACTTATCCAAAATATTACACCTTCTTCATCCCACGAAAAGCAGAAGGTAAGCAGTCCTGATGACATGGTGCTCATTGTTTTGTAACTAAATTCCTAAATGAGGGCAGCTATTCATAGAGGAGAGGTCTTTATATTCAATAACTCACTGGTCCTTTCCTTCAAAACTGCCACACTGGTCACTTGCGTGAAGCCATTAAAATAAGCGCATGCAGTTGATACAACACTCAGCTCTCAAGAGAAAACCAAAAACTTTAAAAGATGAATAATAGTATGTTAAAAAAAAAAAAAAAGCACTTGGAGCAAGAATAATAAATTTATAAGAATGTAGGTTTGTCAGGCAGAGATTTTTCAGAGTGCCTTTAGGATAAACTTTGTCCTTTCCTAATATTACGAAGGTGCCTGTTTTAGAGATAATGCACCCTTAGCTCATGATAAGCAGCTGCATCATCTCAGGCATTTTTAAAAAGTGCTTTTAAACATGCTAAGCAGCACCAAAGAAAGAGATCAGAAAGACAAAACTATGCTTCCTACTCATGCTGGAACCCAAAAGGTTATAGTATTTCAGAAGCATAGCAGTAGAGAATCCAGTGTTAGCACAGGGGCACTTAGTGCTCAGAAACCAAGCGCACAGGACAGCAGTCCACAGAATTACCAATGTGAATTAGTGAGCGTGTGGTGTGTGTGTGTGTGTGTGTGTGTGTGTATGCATGAAAACAACAAGAGACAGATGGCTGGCAAGTGACTTTCCCTTTAGCATTTCTACATGCTTATCCAGTCTTGTATTTGGGTCATCTGCTAAAATAAACATAAAGTGACAGGATTGATGGAGGCAAAGCAAAGCAGTCCATGCTGACTTCACTAAGTAATTTTAATTTTCCTGTAAGAGAAACACTTGGTCAAATGAACAAAATGAACTCTTCGCAAAGATGTATGTTTAAACAACTCACTCTTAGGGGAATAAAGCTCATATAAAATAATTCCTAAATTGTTTCCAACTCCATTTTTTCACTGTATTATACATTGGAAAGGAAAATAAATGGCAAAACAACACTTCTGTACACTTTGTCTTCTTCTACGAATGATCTGATAAGTTTGATACAAGGCAAATGCCTCCATTTAACCTCTTAGCAAGTCTTTCTAAATATGCATTTACTAAATACCAGCCATGCCATCAGTGGTTAAATACACTGGAATTTTAAGATACCAATTCCAGATTAGTCCAAGATAAAAGTATTGGACAGAAGCTTTTAGACTAAATTAGCAAAATGATTGATCATCTCACAAGAAATTCCTATCATATCAGGTCCAAAACCCAAACTAGCAATAACATAAAAAGACCAAGTACAAGAAGTAGTTCAGTATTTTTAAGGGGAAAAAAAGATAATTCTTAAAGAATTATTAATATTTCTTAAGTCTTCAATCCCTTCCTTAAAATAAAGTCAGTTAAAATCATTATGGAGAAAATTTTAACTAGTGTTTCTATGAAACTGAAGATTTACATTCACGTCCAAGCGAAAAACTAAATCAGAAATGTACTATGAAGAAGTTTAGATATTTCATTTTTTTTGTAGTGCACACTGAACCCAGAAATTTTACACTAAGCCACTCACCACTCCTATTTATTCTTTTTATTATTTTGAGACAGTCTTGTTAAATTTCCAGGCTGAGTTGGAACCTGCAGTCTTCCTGCCTCAGCCTCCCACAGTGCTGAGACCTCAGTCATGCACTGGACACTTTTCCACTACAGTAAAAATTTCTGCTATGAAATTGTTTCCAAAAGCTTCACACAATTACTGTGCAACAGAATAGCTAAGAGGCCTCAAGAAAGTACTAGTGTTCAAGGCTAGGTTTACTGAATCCAAAATGGATAATAAGGAAAAAATATCTTTAAGTATCTCCTACAAATACATTTTCTTTTCTTCATGAATTATTCCACACATAGGCAAATTTAAAATGTGCAGAAATTACATCACCTTATTTTTCTGAATGTCATAAAAGGGCATGTCATTAATCAGTTAGATAATAGGAGCAAAATGAAATCAGACTTCAAAACATTTGTGATTTACTTTTGTTTTCTTTGAAGTAAAATTACTCTTCTCAGTGTTATCTCCACGAGAAACTTACAGCAGTATTATTAAAGAACAAGAAGGCAAAAATAAAGCCATGTCTTCCTCAACAAATAGAAGAAGGCAGAGACTTTTGGGTCAGCAAGAAAAAACTTGCTGACCCAAAACACCAAATTTCTTGCTGACCTAAAACACCAAATTTCTCTAGAAAATAAGAGCGAATCTTTCAAAGAGTAACACACGACATGACATAAAATTTGGCAAAGGCTACATATTTAAAATTCCAATGTTCCCTTAACTGTAAGATCCAATACAGTCATTACACTATATTGAAGGCAAAGGAAAAAAGAATAAAGTGTACTTTATCGTCTGCGAATTCTACCCTTCCAATGTTTGTTTCAACACATCACACACATCTTAAGTTGAGCACAATTATACTTGTAAAATATTAAACTTGACCATAGGGAAATTGATTTTGCTTTAAGAAAGTTTCATGTTACCACTTAATTTCAACCAAGCTACATCAAACATTGAAAGTAATTATATATAGTTTATAAAGTCAACCTGATAACTATATTTAAAAAAAAATGATAACTTTGAGAAGTACCACAGCAATAATGTTTAAGCTAAAGCAAGATGAGGCTCTACTAAAGTCGATGCCAGATTCTTCAGGCTCAAATGCAGAATCTTGATTTGATTAGGCAAGCCAGGCCCCAGAGCCACCTCTCCTTGAGCACTGCTCCCTTCTCTGGCAGTGTTGGCCTTTCCTTTCAGAAAGGAGTTTCTCAAAAGTTCCTGGGGGGCTGCAGAATCCACAGATGCAATATAAGCAATGTTTTAAAGGTGAATTTTTGTGGTCTGAAGTGGAGTTGTGGGAATAAACAGTTATCATCATCCTGTAGTTCCCCAATTCTCTTCCCCATTCACACACCAGAGAGGTACAGTACGTGGATAGTCACAATTTACAGCACCCCGAGGTACTGAATCATTTTAAGGTGCTGTGCAAAACAACAAATGAGTTGAGTACACCATTAACATATGTTGTAATTCCTAACATACATAAAAATGAAGTTTGCCACTCTTGATATTTCACATATTTAAGTGTATATGTTTGCACAGGCAGTCCTGCTAAGAAATCAGAGTAAAATACACTTTATAAATTGTAGCAAAGTATGATTCCTATTTTAGCCTTCAGTATTGTATCAGCAATGAAGTCTATAATGTCATATGCTATGGAGCATATGATACAGGAAAATCATTTTGCTAAATTCAACTTTGTAGCTCAAAAATAGAAGTCAGGAATTTTAACACTCAATTTGACCTACAGCATGGGAAGAACTTGTAACAACTGGAAATCATCAAAGCACAACTCATTTATCCTCACACTCACACTCACACCATTCTCCCAGTTTCCAAGTCCTAACATTTCTGATCCATGGCTCAAGAGCACTGAATAAGCACTACACCTATAGAAAAAATTAATTTAATTTTAGACTTAATTTTCAAACAATACTTTCTCCTGACCATGACCTCTTTTAGGAACTGGATAGGAACCAAATAGAATAGGAATGACAATAAGAATGCCCAATTTATCAGTCTTCTAAAATCGTGACAGTGCTACAATTTTTTAAATTAGCTTTATATTCTTGGTTTAAATGTTTACTTCTTAAAGTACCCCCAACAGAGCCAGCAACTGCACCTTTTCTCTCTCTCTCTCCCTCCCTCTCTCCTTCCCTCCTCCCTCTTCCCTCCCTCAGCTCATTTGAGTTAAAAGCCACCCATCTTTGGAAACAAAGGCTTTTTCCATCAATGTCCTAGAAATAACAGATGCACCATCACACAGAATTAGAAGAGAAGCAGCTTGGCTCACCTCACTCTTACATTTCTCAGAGCATGTAGTGTAACTGCTAAAATCAGTGCACTGTTTAAAAAGTTGCGGAGAAAGTTTATGCCTACCACTGCCTTCCTATCAACTAAGCTATAACAGACACTAAATAAAATTGTTAAGAAGGGTTTGGGGGCTATTTTTACACCTATTATCAGGTGATTTCATAACAGACATGTGGGTGTGAACCAAGATGTGCTGATTTAAGACTTAAGTCCATGAGCACACTTTTAGCAGAAGAGTGGGCACACCAGAGAATACAGGGCATGGCTAATTAGCACCAGGAGAAGAGTCTGCTTCGCCTACCCTATCAACCACTTTGCTTAAGTTCACTTACTGCCTCACCCTAACCCTGGGGACCCATTCACTTTCCATAGCCCGGAGAGGCTGTTGAAAAGCTGTCAAAGTAAATCTGTGCTCACTGTTTGGATGGTTTAATTTCAATGGAGCATGAAACACCCCAGGACGGTTAATAAGTTTAGCCAGGCGTGCTGGTCTCCCTAATATATTTTAATTATGCATCTGTTTTAATTGTAATCAGATTAAGTCACCGGAAAGGCACAAATTGGAATTTTCCCTAATGGCTATTGGAGCTTTTCATCAGTTTCTAAACACTAACAACGTTTAAAAAATAGGTAGAGACACCAGCACAACTGTGACATTTTCCAGGGATCAATGCAGTTTCTTTGACAACAGAGTTCCAGTCTCATTAGCCACCCAAACTAACCCAAATACACAAGACAACTTGGGTCTCTAGGGGCGTCGTCTTCTCCAATGAGCACAAGAGAATCTGTAAGGTCTAATGCAAAACTCCCAAACAGAAATGAAAGTCAGAGCATTTATAAAGTGCAGCCCCACCGACTGGTGAGGAAGGCTGCTGGGGGTGGCGAAGAGGTGGAGGTGACATAACCCGTGTCGCTACCCTGGCTCAAAGTGAAGTACCCCACACATCAAAGGGGAGAATTGAAGCAGAGAAGGAGCTCTCTTTTCACTTTTTTTTTGGCAACTGTCAAAACTTGCGCTTGAACTTGAGGAAATAAGTGTCCTATCAATGAAAGGAAACGGTACGGGGAAGATCTATCAGGGGGCGGGGTGCGGCTTCCTTCCAGCCCAGACGCAAAATCGTTTAATGTGCTTTTGTAGCAGCAAGAAATACCTAAAACTGTTTATCTTTTTTTTTAAAAGAAAAATACGTTCATTAAACAGTTCTCCCTAAATTGCCAGGATATCCGCTAAGAAACTTAAGCGACTGCCAACAGGCGAGAAGCAAGAGGCAGAACCTGCTGCAAACTCGCAGCGGAGCGGAAACTCCCTCGGCCCGCCCCGCGCTCGCGTCCCGGGCGTCCGCCTTAGGTGTCCGTGTCCGCGCGTCGCTAATCCTCCGGTTCTGAACCAGCCCCTCCGAGGTGCACTTCCAGCCTTACAGCGGGAAGCTCTCCGCGAGGTCCCCAGGCGCAGCCATCGCCCCCTTACCTGTCATCGTAGCAGAAATCTGCACTCAGGGTGTTGAGATACAAGGCGAGCCCCAGAGCGCTGCTCACCAACTCTGCAATCATCTCTCCACCGCCTTCCCTCCGGCTCGGTTCCCAGCGCGAGGGCAGCAGCGGCAACAAAAAACAGAAGCATCAATCCCCACCTTCCGCCGCCTTCTCCTCCCAGCTTCACTTTTCCCTCGCTTCCCCACCCTCCCGCCTCGCCCTCCCTCGGGTCCTTCCCATCCGCCGCTCCTCTCCTCCGCCTCCTCCTGCGCCCGTCTCCGAGCTCCCGCTTCCTCTCGGCTGCCGGCTCAAGCCGCGCTCCCCATGCCGGGCGCCCGCGAGTGGCGAGCGGCGATCGGGCTCCGCGCCCCCCGGCGGGTACACTGCGCTGGTTCTCCGCGCGGCTCGGGTCCCCACCCTAACCCATGGCAGTGAGGGGCGCCCTAGGTGAGGAGTGGGACTCGGAGGAGGTTAAGAGTGCGGTACGCGGGCCG
The DNA here is from genome assembly GCA_004027455.1 of Hydrochoerus hydrochaeris. NCBI lineage: Eukaryota > Metazoa > Chordata > Mammalia > Rodentia > Hydrochaeridae > Hydrochoerus > Hydrochoerus hydrochaeris. Next base: position 85,067 of record PVLA01005107.1, on the reverse strand, counting down.
AGGGACCGGACCGAGCCGGGCTCTGGGACCAGCTGGAGGAAGAGAGAGATAGAGGGCGGGTGGGAGGGACGAGGCGAACCGCCTCCCTTGGCCGCCTCCCGGGCGCACTGTTCCGGGGTGGCTCGGACCGACTCCAGCCGCTGGGGCGGCTGCAGCACATTCACTCTTTATTAGCTCCCTCCCGACCCCAGCCCGTGCTCGGGCGAAGTGAAAAGCTGTGGCTGGGGACTCCAAGAGCTCCCGCATGGGGTGCTCGACGCGGCCCCCCGCGCCTGCGTGGCCAACCCTCCATCGCGGCTTCGCCCAGCCCCTTTCTCCACCCAACGCCTCTCCGAGGGCTCCACCCACCCGGCCCGCAGGCTGAGGACTCCGCCTGCCCACCGTCTGGAGCTGGAAGCTCCTCCTACCCGCCTCCTGCCTTCCGCTGGTTTCTCTCACCTTCGATTTCTGTCTGGAAAGCCCCGGGGACAAGGACGCGCGCGGCTGGATGCCAGCCCGGAAGAGCGGCCCGCGCGCCCGGGGAGGGGGCGCTGCAGCCAAGCGCGGGGCCGAGGAGGTGGTCGCTCGCTCAGCTGCTGCCCGGCGGAGCCGAGCTCGGGTTGAGTCTCAGGCCCAGCGCTGTGCTTGTGAGGCGCTGCGGGGCGTGAGTCTGGTCGGCTGGAGAGACTTCCTTCTGGGGACCCGGAGTGAAAGAACAGGTTTGGCGGACGCTGCAGCCGGGGTTGCCACAGACGCGCAAACCACGGTTCCTCACACACGCCCGTGATGCGGGAGCCGACCTGGAGGAGAGCCGTGATGGAGAGCTTGGGAGGCATCTCCGGAGGGTGACTGCGGCTCTTTACCTAAGCTGCTGTCGACCCCAGTGTCAGTGGAAAGACGTGTGAGGAGAGAAATGTTCTCAGGTTGAAAAGAAAGGAGCCAAAGGGGAAACACGCACACACACGCACGCACGCACGCACCCCGCCTTTCGTGGCCTCAGGGCTGTCAGGCTGACTGAGTGAGAAACGCCGCCAGCGCGACCCGCCGCAGCGCTGTCCTTAAGGCTGGTCAGTGGGAGCCAATACCCTTTCCTTTCCGCCCGGATGCAGGACTGCATGGAAGGCATCCAACTTGATGAAATATGGGATAGAAGAATGGCCCGGGTAGGACGAGCTCTGGGTACTAAAGTTGCAGACCAAAGAGGACCTCGGGCTGTGTGCCACACCTCCTGGTTTGTCCCCTCGGGCTGGGCTAGTGGCGCGCTTGGTCCACGATGAACACTACTGCAGCGCCCCCTGCTGCATGGCTGCCACAGGCCATGGGAAAGCAAGTCTGTGCTGACAGACTGGACCCCGCAGAAAACGCTGCCCCTAACCCACAAGCTCTCCCAACAAAGTGTGGGGAGCAGTTGAGCTCCCCGTATCCCTGGCAGTGAACTGAAACGTTTGGGAGCCTTCAAAACAAAACTGCCTCTTCTGACTTTACAAGGAAATCTGTGAAGTCTGAACAAGACACAAAGTGATATGTATTATCCACAAAAGGCAATTTGTATGCCCAGGGAAAAACAAAAACATACATAGAAAGGAATTACGTCATTAAGGGCTGTGGTTGATTCAGCTCATTGTTCAAAAGTTTTTAAAATCATCAGTTGCTCCAGGAAGGTCCTCTATGTCTGCTGGACTTAATATTTTAGTATGATTAGAAGAGTCAGCACGGTTCTGGAAAGTATAATCGAAGTGTTAGCCATTATTATTATAGTTTCCAACTTCCTCTTTTACCAGATTACTAAACTAGGCACTTAGCTCCAAAATATATCCCACTGTATCTACACCCCTCCAATCCTAGTCCAGGCTACTCTCATCTCCTACATGGACTGATGTAGTGGCCTTCAAAATTGTCTCCTCTTCTGTAATCCCTCCTCCCTATTGTTAACTTCGGACATTAGAAGATTTTGAAAACTACAAACTCTCCACTTAAAATGTTCGAAGACTCCCCGTTACACATTGAATAAAGCACCAGTTCTTACCATGGTTCCTTTGGTCCTGACTACCTCTTCCTTTCATATTAGATACACAGATCATACATCCTTTCCCTCAAGAATCTTCCACTCTTCCTGCATGAAATGATTTTCCCCCAGAATTTCTCTGACTCCTCATCTTAGGTCTTAGCTTAAATGCCACTGCTTCAAAGTCTTCCCTAGCTCACTCTCTATAAAGTAATTGCACTCTCTCTCTCTCTCTCTCTCTCTCTCTCTCTCTCACGCATATCAATCTTTATTCCACCACTCTGTATCACTTTCTTCATAGCATATATTAGAATATAAACTTACTGCTTGAACGGAAGCTTCCTGAGGGTGGAGACCTTACCAGTCTCATGTTCCACCTAATACCCACAGCCTATGTCATCTGGGCATGCAGAACAAAAGCTTTCTTAAAAAGTTGACAGTAAATGAGTAAATAATGTAACTAGGAAAATTTATATAACTGAAAGTCTGCAGATGCCCATCATGAGAAAAACTGATTATCATCCACTTTATAGATGGTGAGGAATTGGCAAAGGGAAGAGAGAGGAAGTAGGTTAGAAATTCTTAAGTGTGCATCACCTCAGGAATACCAGGGTGGGGAGGCCACACATGAGCAACTCTCTTCAATAATTAAGAAGATTCAGAGGCATAAAAATATGAAAGAGCTTTGGGTTCAATGTGCTAAAAGCTTGTAAGCTTTTTCCAGAGCCATCTCAAAGCTCCAGTGGTTTTAAATATTTATTTCTTACTTCTTCCATTTTCCTCCTCTCTGCACCCTCCAACTCCTCAGAATGGGAAATTTAGATGATAACTGTGAGATATGCCGTAGAGTGGTACATCTCGCTGTCCCTGAGATATGAAAGGCTGAACATCCGACTTTGCTTGAGAAATCCAGTTGTCTTTAGCAAATTTTCTTTTATGATTTAACATGGGCCTATCCTTCCAGGGCATTAAGCCACAACCTCTTTCACATTGCTCTCCAAGGGCTGAGAAGCAGCCAGTTCCTGCATTTTCTACCTTCCTTGAACAACTCTGGAGGGAAAATTGAATTAAAGATGTCATCACTATCCTTGGAGATCATTTAAAATCTGGGGATACAGTGGTTTAGTTTATTAAGGTGTACTCACCAATGTGATTTGCCGTTTCGGTTCTGAATTTATGTGTCCTATTTAAAGCTACCGTTGCTTTCCACAGATGAAGGAAATTAGACTGGTTGGCTTGCGTTTTCTACTGTAGACACAAGACTGGCCAAAAAAGTGCTAAGCCCTTATTTTCCCAAGTAGGTTCCACACATCTGCTACCTCACCACTTCCTCAATGAATTCCTTTTTATAGTTGCCCAGACCTACACTGCATTTGTTCTGCATTCCCAGTCCTTTGTTGTATAATTCATACCTTTGCAGTGCCAGTCCCTCAGGGTACAGATTTCCTTATTTGCCTAAGACATTTTTAGTTTATTGTGCAATACCATCTTCCCTTTGGGTGTTGCATAAATATTAACTAAAAAATCCACATCTGGTGTTGGTCGTCATTTCTATTTGTCCTAATATAACTTCTCTTTGAACAACTCACTTGGAAAGTGAGCTAAGGGTGAAATGTGGCACATAAATTCTCTTGTGCTGCACTGAATCCTTTTTAAAATGCCCACAGATTTGGCTATTTATGAACAGAAGATTTGCACCTCTTCCTTACTCTCTCAATTCTAAAATTGTAGCAGGCCAAAGCAATTACAATCTCCCATATGTTTTCTGAAAAGGTATCCAGGAATCTCCTTCTAAAATCTTAACAGGTTGACTAGGTAGCAGAAAAACACTAGAGGTGAAACTGCCTCTTTAGGGAGGTCAGAACAGAGCTCTCTGCTGTGGGATTCATAAGCTCTGGGGTTTGCTCAGGAAATAACCCTGCAGGAGAAAAACAGCCGAGCGTGGATGAAATGTGGGTCAGGGAGCCAAAAGAGGCGCATGGGCTGCTTGGCTAACTAATGACAGCAAATGCATTGGCTGCACATGTCACATTTAGATGTTTCCCAGCATACCATAAAGTGCTGCCCTGCAGACACTATAGCACATAACATCGCTTTATCTCAAGGCTTGTGATCCATTAGAAATATAATTAGGACAATACAGCCACCAAAACAGGTCCTGTCACAAAACTGGGGCTGTTAAAAACCAGTTGCTGCCAAAATAATGATCACTTTAAGAAACTCTGTTTCCACAGCTTCTGATTTAGAGGTTGTGGGGGTGGGGAGAAGAGGAGGAGGAATGTAGGAATAACACGTTAATACGCAGACATGGATAATTGCAGAGATGCTGAGGCTAATGATAGAATTCAGAAACTCAATCAAGAAAAGCACAGACCTCCTCCTTCATAGAATCTCTCTGAAGGCATTCACATGCACTGGTACAAACAGTGATCAAAAATATTCTAATGGTTTGAAAAATTGCACAGACTCTTGGATAACAGTTTTAATAAGCCTTAGATTCTGTAACATAAAAAAAAGGAGTAGAAGGAAAATTAGCTTTGATGTGAATGTCAGTTTAAAATAACCACTTGTTCAAACAACCAGTTATTCATGAATTTTGCCTGATGTCCAGCTCAACACACACCTTTTAAACCAGACTTTTCCACAGAACTTTCTGCAGTGGATATTTTGTACCTGATGTCCTATGTAGTAGACAGTATCTACATGTGATCACTGAGCAGTTGAATTCTGTCTTAGTTAACGTATTGAAATGTGATTAGTGGCTACTATATTAGTTAGCAAAGCTAAAGCTGTGAGGTATCCTAGAAGCCCTCCACTCTGTGGGCCTTACAGTACATTTCAGGTGAAGCAAGTTGCCAACATCCTTGCTCTGGTCAGAGCTTCATAGTCCGGAGTCAGATTCTCTGACTTGCTCTGCTCCCACTTTTAGTTATGTATAAAAAAGCTGCTGGTTACTCAGCACGTTCAGGTACAATACATGGTACTGAACACCTTGCATTTATTATCTCACTTAATGTTAAGGAGATAGTTATCATCTCTATCCTTATTTTACAAATCAGGAAATAGAAGCAAAAAGATATAGTAAAGAACCCTTAGACCTAAAACCTCTAGGTGGTAGACTAACATTTGATCTTAGGTCATTTAAGTCCCAAAGTCTGCACTTTGAGTATAGTCCTGTGGCACAATGTCCCATTCAAAAGACCAAGTCCTCCTTAAGATCTACTTCAAGGGAAGCAATTCCTACCTATGGCCAAGATTCTCTCAGTATTATATTCTGCATCTTCTACCTCCCCTCAGATCATTTTAAATAAAATTATGTGGAAGTCTTTTTTTTTAAGCCACTTTTGTCAGATTTTTTTCCCCAATCTGATACGGAAACTTGTAATTCTATGCTCTACTTTATAATAGAAACCATCCTCTACAAAATACGCTCACATTTTAATAATAAATGTATTTAAATTATGCATGTACATTTTCTCTACTATAATCCACATCATCTATTAGGAAAACCATTGGGATAAATAACATAACCCAAATTCCAATTTGATGTAAATTTCAAAGTGGAAAGCCAAATATCAGATTTATAAATTAATTTATGATAACAAAACCACCATAAATTTGCCTCAGACCTGTTTTGATGTGAGCATTAGTTAATTAAGCAGTTATCTATGAAGTTTGCCTTAATATTCAGCCCAACATGGATCTTTCAAACATTTTTCAGTAGAGCGTTCTTTCCATTTATTTTTCCTGTGAAATGACTAGAAAGACTCTTTGCAGGATGGACTATGAATTTAATAATAAATAACAAAACATCTGTGTGTTTGAAACTTTAGCTATAGATTTAATAAAGTTCTCCGCTTACAAAATTAAGTAACTGGGCCAGGGATTTAGCTCAGTGGCATTAGCGTCTGCCTGGCAAGCGAGAAGTCATGAGTTCAATCCCCAGTACCAAAAAAAAAAAAAAAGGTTAAGGAACTGGGTAAGGTGGCCTATGCCTATAATCCTAGCTCTCTATATAGTCTGACAAAGAAGGGCCCCAAATTCAAGGCCAACCTGGGATATATAGCAAGTTCAAGGTTAGTCTGGACTACATAGTGAGAATCCGTCTCAAAAACTCAAATCAAATCAAATCTTAGGTACCTTGTAATTTGTAATATTGTCATCATATTTAGTGATTATCAGTTAATTATATATTTATAGATTACGTATAGACATCTACCATTTTATATTTTCTTTCCAAATAAATGCTTGCTTTCATCATTTTTTAATCCTGTTGCATGAAGTCTTTCATTTTAGTACACTGTATTTTGTTTTAACAAAGCATTTAAAAATTAATCCACAAAAGCATAAAGTCATTTTCATATATGTTGTGAAGATCTTAACCAAGTTATACAGACTAATGAAATAGATTTTCTGCAATAATAAATTTGAAGCAAGGGACATTTATTTTTTGGCAGGCAGTTCTGGAAATTTGGTCCTTGAATTGAAATGGAAAAATGATACATAAGACATTGAACTCATCAGTTCAAAGTGAAGAACCATGGAGAACCTAAGTCCGGGAACTCTCTTAGGTACAGTTCATTACATGTCAGTGCTAGGCTCAAATGTTATGATCCACGACCTGTAACAATTTAGCAAAATGTCGCTCCTGATTTATATTGCAAATAGGAGATCAAAGCAGCCAATAAGCTGCCCTCCACCCCATGCTGGAGAATATACCCTGGAATCATTCAGTTACATCCATTACCTTTTGATTTTATTCTTGCCTCTGCATCCCAAAAAGCTAGGAATACAGGTGTGAACCACTAGTTTTAATCTGCTTTTTGTCACTAAATATGAATTCACAGTTTCTAGAACTTTATATATGGAAATCACACCATGTGGTCTTTTTTCCTTTTTTCACTTGGTGTCTTTTACACTGCATAATTATTTGGATATTCATCCATGTTCTGTGTGTATTAATTGATAATTTCTGCTTATTTCTAGCAAATATTCTATTGTGGGGCTGTGCCACGATTTCTTTAACTACATGCCTGTGGATGAACATTTGAATTGTTTCAAACATTTGAAGCAGATCAGAGCTCTTTCCAGTTTTTAGCTCTTGGAAGCAATTTATCTATCAACATAAATAAAAATCTTTGTATGGACACAACATTTCATATCTCTTGAGTAAATTCCTAGCAGTGAGGTGGCTGAGACATAATCAGTAGATGTTTTAAGAAACTACAAGATTGTTTTTACAAGTGATAAGACCATTTGACATTCCAACAAGCATCAACCATTTTAATTTTAAATCTCCTAGTAAATGTGTGGTGGTTTCTCATTATAATTATAATTTTCATTTTCATTTTCCTAATACTTATGAGATCCAGCATCTTTTCTTGTGCCAGTTTTCAGCTCATACATCTTCCCCGGTGACGTGTTCTTTTAATCACTGGACTCTCCTCTTTCTTTTGGTTGTTGTTACTTGCTTAAAACAACACTAGTTTATCAGCTCACTGTTCTGTAGTCAGAAATGCAGTGTGGCTCAACAAAAGTTTCAGCTCAGTAGATGAAAATAGAGAGGTGAGAGGTTTCAGCTCTTATATGGAAGATTTGGGAAAGAATTCACTCCCAGACATGTTCAAGTGGTTGGCAGAACTCAGTTACTTGCTTTTTAGGAAAGATGTCTCCCTTCTTTGACTCCCACATTTTGCAGCTGCCATTTGAAAATCAGCAGCAGTGTATGGAATCCTCACATGTCAAATCTCTCTGATCATTCTTATGCATTCAAAAAATTTGTTTTCTTCTTATTGAGCTGAGAGCTCTTTCTTCTGGATAAAAGTCTTTGTTATATATGTGATTTGCAAACATTTTCTCTCAGCCTATGACTTGTCTTTTTTTTCTTTTAACAGAGTCTTTCAAAGAGAAGTTTTTAATGTTGACTAAGGCCAATTATCATATTGGTATTGTATTTAAGAAACACCTAGCCCAAGGTTACAAAGGTTTTCTCTTATTTTTCTCTAGATGCCTTAAAGTTTGAATTTTTAAAGTTAGGGCTATGAGATTTCAACTTTGTTTTTATAAATGTGTTGAGATATGATTTAACTTTTTCTGTCCTTTGATAGCCAATTGTCCCAATTTGTAAAAAGTCTGTTCATTAAATTGCCTTTGTATCTTTGTCAATTGGTGAAATACATAGATTTGTTTCTGGACATATAGCTTATCCATTGATCCCTGTGTCTATTTCATACCAGTATCAAACGGGCTTAATTACCATAGCTTTATAAATAATGAAGTTGGGAATATAATCCCTATATTCTGGCACCTCTTTTTCCAAGTTGATCCCTGAATCTATTTAATTACATTTAAGATTGTACTTCCACTGGTTATTATCATTCTCTATCACTGGGCTCTTATTTTATTCCACCTCTTCTTCATTTATTTATTTCCCAAGTATATATATATATAGGTCATATGTGACCATGTTTGTGTAAGCACTTAAATATATGAATATGATTATGTCTGTTCTGTGAGTGTGTTAGATTTCCTGTCATTGAGACCACAATACCCAACACCCACAATACCCAACACCCACAGTTTCAGTGGGTTCAGCCTCATAACTGGCAGGCTCCATGGCAGAAACATCATTGCCGAAGAGCTTGGCCAAGCAATAATGCTGAGTTCAGGGCAACTGGGAAGCAGATCAGGAAAGCAGCAGCAGAGAAAAAGAGGTGAGGGACCAGATACAAACCCCATGATCCACCCAGACACACCCAGAAGTGTACTCCAACAATCCCATTCACGATTACATTGACAATCCATCTTAACCACCAGGGCAAGTGATGGTATGTGGAGAGCACAATGGACTAAAATATTAGTTGGTTAATAGATGGGGTAGCAGTAAAATATGTGGGTGTCATCCCTTCTAAACCAAGAGTCTTATACTTCAACATGTATTTCTCTTTATATTCAAATGAGGACTTCATTATATTTATTACAAGTAACACATCTCTTTAACCTAGTTGGAATTATCGTCCATATCTGGATAGCATTATCCATTAGTGTTCATAAGCAATGAACAATTTCAATGCACATGGTTACATTTCTTTCTAGTATTTAATACCCCTTTCTCTCTCTCTAGTAGCACATTCATGCCAGCAAAATATGTTTCTGTCCTACTTCAATTTTACTGTTTAGGATGTTTCAGAGTCAGTATCTTTGGAAAGAGTATCTAAAATTTAGATATAAGTTACTGATTCTTAACAAGTAACAGGTATTCCTGTGTGTTCTGGTTAATTTTAAGATTTTGGCTGACATCAGGTCAGGGATAGTGGGCCAGTCAGTAATTATCTATCACCTATTTAACAGGAGCATGCCATAAAATACCTAACAGAGATGGGTGATTCTGACCTGGAGTGAGTTCCAGTTGCAATTCAAAGGGCTAATTATTTTTTATACTTTGTCAGTAAAGAAAATAGTCACATATGCATTATTTCCAATTTATTCCATTGGTAATTTGGTACCCCCAAGAGATCAATCACCAGGCAACTCCCCAGCTGACCCACGTGCCGGGTAAATGTGCCAAATTCTCTGCCCAGAGAGCACTACTAAACTAAGCACCCTAACTGCCACCTGTGCTTTATACCTTGACTGACTGGAGTGTTTTTCCCTAGTCTCCTCCTCACCTCCCTTACTGACTCTCTTTCCTAGGGCCAAAACAAATCAAGGCTCTGAAGGGAAAACAAGAAAGATGTTTACATTTGTTGAACATCTACTGTCTACAGGCACAATGTCAAACATTTTACATGTACTATATAACCTCTGATAACATTCTGACCAAATATATAATTGTGTTTTTTTCACAAATGACAAAATCTAGGATTAAAGATGTCATGTAAATTGCATTAGAGCTTACAACTAGCAGATGACAACTCATAATCTGCCTAGTTCAAAGGCCTGCATTTTATTTAAAATCTTATACCAAAAGAAATTTTGTACAATATTCCTCTTATAAAAGGTATTGACAGCCATTTTCATATTGTTTTTCACGTGAAATGACATCTCCCTGTTTAAGCCCTTCAATTTGGTGAAGAAACAGGTTTTGGGAGGATTTCAAACTATCTTCTTTGGAGTGTTTGTGGGGGAATGGATGGGAAAAGAGAACATGGACAGTACAACACCTGTGTTATACTTTTTCACAACCAAGCATGGATGCAAAGTTCTGCCAGCCTCTGAATTTTGACAGAATATGAAGAAGTTGGAATATAAAATACATAAATATTGATGAAATAGCAATAAATTCATGCAGAGAACACTAAGAAGCTGAGATTCAGTCAAAGAATGGGCTACCACTGTTGGAAATTTTATTTCCCAATCTAATGTCCAGAGCCAAGCAGGGGAAGATGTCATTATGCACAGATAGACATCAAAGAATACCTTAATAAGTTTTTTTGTAGATAGAGAAAAATTAGCCTTTTATTTTGAGGCCAGATACACAGATTAAAGAATACAATGCAGTGGGGAGAGAGAACAAGGCCACACCAGGAACAAGGCCCCATCTGGGAACTAGCACCAAGCACGAGCCTCCACTGGACTGGGGACAGCCAGACCCCAGACATGTCTGGCACATGGGCTGGCAAACAAGAAGTACCCCCCACCACAAGTGACCAGCTGATCCAGAGAAACACAGGCTGTGATGATAGCTACCGAGGTGAAATGCAACTGGATGCCTGTGGTTCTCTAGTGTTTCACTAACATTGCAGGTCTAGGACCAGTGGTCTCATCACTGGTTCAGAGGATAGTGGTATGCAGTGTGGCATCTAGGAGGGATCTCCTTCTGAGGGCTGTAGCCATTTCTGATTCCCTCTTGTCTTGTTTTGAAGCCCCATATCATTTTCATTGTTTTGTTGGGTTGGGTTTTATTCTCTTTTGTTTTGTTTGATTATGTTAAATCTGATGGCAGAAGCAGCTATTTCAAAGATAGCAAGATATATTATAGTAGCAATTTTGGATTTACTATAGGCTTGAAATCCTTTATTGCATTCACTGTTTTTTTTATCATTTCGATTCTATTCTGTTCTGTTTGGTTTTCACTATGTCTGAAGGTAAATGCAGCTATTTTGAAGAGGACAAGAGCCATTATGGTAACTATTGTTGATTTCATACTATTTTGAAGTCCTGTATTACTTACACTGGTTTGTTTTGATTGGTTTTCTTGTGTTTTATTATCCTTGGTTTCATTTTCTTTAAAACAAAACAAAACAACAAAAGGATACAATGTACATGCAGAGATATCTACCAATTACATTTCTTATCTGTTCATATTATTACAATTGCTCCTTAAAATTATGCTTTATAAAAGAAATACCAGATAACAAAAAAAATAAAAATTGGTCACCATCCCTAGAAAGCTTCCAAGGGTTTTAAAAACATTTACTCAGTAACAGCCAGCCAGTACGACAACCAAACATTCTTAATAATATGAGGAAGTAGTTTTGAATTCCAGAGATATACGATAGTAAATAAAGGGCCATTAACTAATGTGATGCTGGAAGTGGTTGCCGGAGCATGAACATACTGGAAATGAAAATTCAGGGTTCAGCAGGTATGGAGTTTCAGTCACACAACATGAAAAGGCTCCAGAGATTTGCTATACAATATTGTATGTGGCTAAGACTGTTTTTCTGGGAAACATTATTTGTTTTCTACTGCAATTAAAAAGTCATGTTAAAAAATGGTTTTTAAGTGCTCATTAATGAATATCCACAGAGTATACCCTTTTGTGCTATTCTTTGGGTTGTCAAATATGACTGGAATTATGAGTTGTTATTAACTTTTGTATTTTTAAAGCTACAAAATATACATTTCAAGTTTTGAGACAGAGTCTCATGACATAGTTCAGGCAGGCCTTGAACTCACTATATAACCCTGGAATTACAGGAATGTACCACTGTGCCTGGCTCTCTCTCTCTCTCTCTCTCTCTATATATATATATATATATATAATATGTAATATAGTATATATTATGTAGTAAATGTGCTATATAACCTATCTCTGTAATGCCAACACTTACTTCAAGAAGCTCATGTTGAAAGAATAATTTCTGTAAAATAGAAGCATATATTTAACTAAAGATTGATCATTTGGGTCTCTCCAAAGGACAGAAGCAGGAATAACATGAAAACACATTAAAATCAAAGTGCTTTCCTAAATATCAGCAAAATAAAACTTCCACCAAAGGATTTTCTTAGAAATAATTTCTTAAATCAGTTAATTGAATTTTAAACTCTATTTCAAATAAGACCTTTTAGGAAAGAGTCAGTAAACGTTTCTATTTCCTATGATTGACTTATTCTCATTTATTATTGAAATACAGAGCCCCAAATATAAGTAACTACATAACTCTTTAATTATGTTTGTGCAGTGAAATAGAAAGACAAAGTTGATTTGAAATCTTAAAGATTAAGAGTAGGCAAATTCTGCTTTTTTTGTACTTTCTTTCTATGAAATATTTTAATGTATTTTAAAAATACTCTTTAAATTACATTTTTCTTTGAAATACACTGTCAGTATTACTGAACACCACCTTCAGAATGTAATCTAGAATACTTTTCTAGACTTAAAAGAACATACCTCATTTTTTCTTCCAATATCTTATATTCAGAAATTTGTATTTTCACAGAGTTTGCATGTGGGTCTATTTAGTTTCACAATACAGATGTTGGTATATATGTATATATGTATAATTTTTATGTATATATATATATATTATATATATAATATATATTATACATATATTATATATATAGGGGTTTTTTTGAGAAAGAGAGAAGTTCTCAATATGTAATCCAGGCTGACCTGGGACTTTCTATGTAATTCAGGGTGGCCTTGAACATGTAACTCTTCTGCCTCAGCCTCCCAAGAGCTGGAATTACAGACACATAGTACCACTCTTGGCTCATATTTTCACACTTGATATTAAAAATCAGTACACAATTTCAGCCATTTAGCACTGTCACAAACTATCCATACTAAGGTAATGACAGAATCACAGTAACCCACATTATCTCATGAAACGATAGTTTTGAGAAATCGTAAAAGGAACCAACTTTCCCAAACTTGATGTATATATTCCTCTTCCTGGAATCCATAATGAAAACTTGCTTAATAATTTAATGCAAAATTTTACCATAAAATCAGTTCAAAGTGTCATTATAGTAAAAATTAAACTTTATTACTATTTTGACCAATGAAATGAAGCAATGATGATCCCATATGTGCTTTTAAAATTATTTTATCATATTACATTTGTTATATTATCTTATTTATTTTTTATTTTATTTTATTTTTATCGGTACCAGGGATCAAACTCATGACTGCCTGCTTGCAAGGCCGGCGCTTATGCCGCCGAGCTAAATCCCCAGCCCCTAGTTTATTATTTTAAAACAGTCCCTCTTGTAGGACTATTTTAATACTGTTCAGCCCCTATTTTTCTGAGTGTTACTCACCTATAATAACCAATGCCTTTTCCACATACACAGGTAACCTCAACTGAAACTAGATAATTCTTATCATAGCAAAAAACACGTCTCCACCGTCCGGAAGTGTAAGGACCTGGAGATCCAGGCTCCGGTCGTTTGCCTACCAAATCTTCCCTGCCCTTACTCCAGTTGCATTGGCTGAAGCTGTGTGTACATCCAGACGTCTGCTTTGTTTTCTCTCACTGTTTCAAAAGCCGTCTGGATACAGAGCCTTTCCCTGCACCCAAGCCCACGTGGCTCCCTGACATCCTGCCTGTCTCTCCCTGGCTTGTCGGTGGAGACTGAGTGCTGTACCTGGACCTGCCTGCTGCTCAAGGAGGCTCTGCCCTATATCATTTCCAACCACAGATCCATCCCTGTCTTGACTTCTAGTAGAGCCCAATGCCTATGAACTCCTCTGGCTGTGTTCCCAGCCAGCAGATTAAATTTCCTTGGATAGCCATAGCTACTGGAATCAAGCCCAAGTTCATCACACATCCTCGGACTCTGTAAGTTGGATGACAAGTGATTCCTCTCATGAAGTCACCCAACAGCTGGGTGTAGTTTTTCCTTTCACGGTAACTGCTTTTTCAGCACCCTCAACCACGCTGTGCTGCTCAGGTCCCAGGGAGCCTTGCTTCTTTATAGGTTCCCAGTTATGATTCTGTCAGTGCTCACAGATTTACTGTGGTCTTCTCAACTATCGCACAGGGCAGCTGAAGGACACTCTGAAATGTGTGCTTCTGGGTGTAGTAACAAGATGTCCCCTCCCGATTCCCTACATTGGCAACCACACAGACCTTGACTGGTAAAAATTTGATTCATTTCTATGAAATTACAAATATTTCTTAAAGGGAATTTAATTTTGGTTTAAAGTATTTACATCCATGACATACAAGTTAAATCTATATCTAAATGAATATTTTAGCAGAAATATAATTGAGTTTGAAAACAGACTAATTTGAGTGTTTAACCTTTTACATAAATTTTTAATGAAAAGATTCAAATTTCATACACAGCATATAATTACATATTTATGAATCATTAATATTGTCAAAAAATAAATTATTTGAAAGTCTTGATTTTAAAAACCTTAATGTTGAAATGAATGCAAGAAAATAAAGAATAGAAAACATTTAATAATGTATATAGTATAGATGATTAGGATTTACCAAGATATCACTAGTCCCTCAACTAACACTGACCAATAGTAATTAAGTTTCAGTATTTTGTCGAACTTGAATCAGATAAAAAACCCAACTTCAAATATAATTACTATAAGGTCTAGGGATTTAGCTCAGTGGCGTAAGCCCCTGCCTGACAAGCACAAGGTCATGAGTTTGGTCCTGTGTACCATCAAAAAAAATTAATATATTTACTATAATTTCCAGAATTTGCTATGAAAGTATATTTTTCATGGAAAGAAACATCAAGTTTAAAAGACATCTTATGTAAATCTCTATTTATACTTTTGTCTTGGGCTTCAGAAATGTTAGGGGCAAGCCTAAGTTGTATTTTGCATCACTGGAGCTGAAAATAATGTTTATTTACCATTACAATAACCTTTCCCTTAATTTCTCTTAGTTTGAGCTTTTGTTATCTGTGCTACTATAGTCATGGGGTTTTTTTGAAATGGGAATTCTACTTTCTAGATGAGTGTTACGTGAGCCTCTGATTGCCAACAATAAGAGGGCTTTGTACTAAGCTCTAAAGAACGTCATAGAAATACTCCATTGTTTTGCTTGACTCTTCTATGGAGTATAATATTTCAAGTGAGGAGATGATTTCTCTTCGAGAGTAGGTCCTCCACACTTGAGTCACAGAAACGCTGTGACTCAGGATGTGATGCAGGTGAGAGGGTCATGTGTGTGTCAGTCTGTGTATCCTCACTTCTTGGCAGCTTCTTTGTCCAGAAGAGGAAAAACTCAAGCAACAGCTGAAATCTGTTTCTTATCATCATATTTTCCAGAGAGTGGAGCAAGTCCTCTTGTCATCCGTTGGCTCAGTGTTCTCCTGTGCTGTTGGCTCTGTGAGATTTCCCTCGAGATAACAATGCTGAAAGACAGCTTCATTCCTTTCGTGCTCCAGTCCTTTGCACAGCACCTGCTCCATAAATGCACATCTCTGAAGAAGGACTGTAAATTGTCTGATTCTCAAGTGATCTGTTTTAAAATTTTAATTTGTAAAATAAAATACTTCTACCACATAATGACCCAACAATTTTGTCTGTTTTGTTACTTATCTTTCTTTATGTATTCTATGTAAATCTGGTTTTATCAACTATAAAAATGGTCTTAGGCAAAACATATTTTAAACAATTTGGCATTCATACATCATGCTGGATATTTTTCAAGTAATCCTAAAATGCAAGTCAACGTAAGAAGAGACAAAGGACTTCCAAACAGAGAATGCCTTCAGTCACAATGAAGGTATGATTCTGTGAAGCAACATGTACCTTCTGGAAGGAAGTGTCAACTGCAATATCCTAGCTGCATTGTATGGTACTCAGTGATATGTTGCCTCCATAAATTCTGCAGCTTCAGTGAAATCCGTTGTCCTACATACTTCCTGTCAGGAGTGGTGTGTTGTGTTGATGTGCCAGTTAAAATAACTACTGCTTCGAAAGCATGAGAAGCTGCAATCAGGACAGCAAAGCGACTGCCATCCATCACCAATCTAGGAAATGGAAATTAGAAGCTCAGTTTGCAGGAAATAAATAAATCTATTATGTTGCTTTGAAGTATTCCCAACTGATCTGTATTTATTTGAACAATTTCCTCATTCTACTATAGCCAGTCTATTAATTTGTGAAAAAACTCAACCTGATTATACTTATTTTGAGCTGTTAAGATTTCCTACATATTCCAATTAGAATAGACGAAACCACTGTCTTGATTACACATAGAACAAATTGTTTTTTCCAGTTGTAAGATATGTATGTATGTATGTATATATATATATATATATATATATATATATATATATCACTACAACAAAACCTACACACTGAACACTTTCTGTTAGCATGCTTATATGTTACCTAAATCACAGTTCCTTCCTTTAGGAACACAAAAATTTGCTTTCAAATGAATATGCTGATCACAAGAGAATCCTGACCTTTTTTCTTTAAATAATAACATGATCTATATCTATTTTCTAATTCCAGGCAGAGAACAAAAAAGAACTTCGTTTTGCCCATAGTTAAACTGTGCATAATGCTTGACCTTTCTTCAACTTCGTACCTGAGCATCAAGATTTATTTAGAATTCAAACAACTTGAAATATTCAAATAGACTGAAGAAAAAAAATAAAGCATATTTTCCACTCTTATGGTTAAGGCAAATTCTCCCAAATTGGACTGGCATATATGCATAGTAAGATCTGACTAGACTGAATTACTACACTCTTTCCCTGCATTTATCTCTACAGGATGCCATTTAAAGTAAAATATCAGTTTAAACATAGAATTTTAAAGAAAAACTTGGCTTCTATGGTAAAATCTAACTTAATAGCATATGTTAAATCATTAACTCTATTAGAAAGTGATGAATGCCAACAGTGGAGAGAAATATGCTACAGTTAGTTATTTATATACACAGTCTTCCTATTTTTATTTTTATTTTTTTTAGTTACTAAAATGGAACCATAAACCAGAGGGCAATGAATTCCTTTTCTCTACCACCAGATGCTCATAATAGAACTATTGCTCATGAGGATGCTTGTTATTTCGTATGTGATCATAACAAAACAGATGGAGAGCGATTATGTGTTCTACATCCTGCTGACTGTTTTAAAGCAAATAAAAGTGAATCTGTATCTTCTAGGTTTTGATTAGTAAACAATGATCACTCACAATAAGAAGGATACAGCTCCAGAAAGGAGTGATTAAGATGACATGGGAGAGGCTAGGCTCATTTAGTTCTGGTAGACAAATTTTGGTGGAAGTAATTGTCCCACCGTTTGGTGTATAATGAAGTTCACTGGGGACCACAAATTCACAGTGACTAACTTTGCACCCTTCCATAAGGGATAGAATGGAGATTTGGGATTATCGGTACCACCAATTTGAGATTTGTCACTAACTCTTTAGGAAAGGCTATCATCTCTCACCCACTAGGACTAAAGCTAAGACTACTAAGTCTAAAAAACATTCCAGGACAAGATTCTTCTTAGCATAAGATCATCTCTACGCTCTTGAGTCATCCCAAGAGAACACTTGCCTGCTGAATGATAGGCCTTTTCACCAATTTTGAATCTTTACATAGCCCTGCCTATCACTGTATACACCCAATAAATAGCAGCTGTCTTGGAGTGTCTCTCTGTCGGTCCAGCTGGAAACATCAACTTCCCAACAACTAATCCTGTATTACTAAATTTGTCGTTTCTTTTTTTTTTTTTATCCTCTTTCTGAACCCTTAACACAGGCAACTGGGGCTTGTTATGGTTTGTGTTTAAATGTCCCCCCAAAGACTCATGTGGTCATGGGGGCCTGGCCTTTCCAAGGCAGCTGAGTCTAGTGTCTAGCACTAGGATTGGTGGTTTGAATGCTGCACCCACCAAGGGGCAGGTAGTAGCATACAGTATAAGAGAGGGAAGGAGGCCTGCTTTCCCTTTTTGCTCTTGTCACTTGTGACTGCTGTGAATGGTTGACCCTCAGCTACAACATCCTGCATTGGAGCCAGCTGAGTGTGGACTGAAACCTCCAAAAACTGTCAGCTCAATAAAGCTTTCCTTCCTGAATTTTGGGTGTCAGGTGTTTTGTCTCAGCAATGAGATAAAGCAACCAAGACAGGGCTCTTGGCCAGGTCCCCAGTAGAAGTTAGCTATGTGTCCCAAAATTATGGTGTAAATTGGAACTTACTAAATTTTCAGTCTACCACATGTTCATGGAACTTGCTATTTATAAGGTGCTAGATATAAAAAGGAAAATAAGAAATAGTATAATCCCTGACATTAAAGAGCACAGCAATAAAATTAATAACATTAACCCTCTAGTATTATGCCAGGCTTCTAGGAACATAAGCATTTGATCTACCGTTAGCCTACAGGTGACCATTACATAGGAATTTATGGTGACATCCATCAGGTGGGTTAATATGTATCTTAGTGTGCTTGGGCTGCCATAAAAAATATCATTGACTTTAAGGTTTATAAACAATATACATTTTTTTTCATTTTTTTACTATTCTGGAGGCCAGAAAGTCCAAGATCAAAGCCCCATTATATTCACTGTTAGGTGACAGCCCTTCCTGTATCACAGAGTGCCTTCCTACTGTTTGCTCATATAATGTACAACAGAATGAGGATGATGGAATCCTAGGGCCTCTTTATAGGGGCACTAGTCACATCCATCAGGGTTTCACCCTTGTGACTTAATTGTATTTCCAAATCTCTACCTTCTAATGTTATCATCTTTTGATTAGGATTTCAACATATGGGTTGGGAGGGGACACAAAAATGCAATCCAGAGCAACAAGATTTATGGAGATTCTTTAATTTTGTCATTTAATATTTAAACCCTTGTATTCTTACTCTTCAGTAACATTTGGCATTTTCTCCTTTTCTCATGAACAGATTTCTGCTCTCTTCTAGTGATTAAACATGGCATAAATCTCTTCATACCCCTCTCTCTCTCTCATGCTTTTATAATAAATGTAAACCTCAGCCCTACAAATAAGGTGAGAATTGTTTAACTAATTTACAGACATTTGTCACATTGGAATCCTGTTCCATTTGACTATTTAGAGATCACAATTCAGGCACGTAACATGAAACTTCTCTGTTTCACTGGGGTATCTTGAGTATCCAGTATTGCTATGGCTTAGATGTGCTTTAGCCCTCTAGGATCCATGTGTTGGATGCTTAGACCTCAGTGTGGCAGTGTGGAGGTAGAACAAACCTTTAAGAGATGGGGCTATTGAGGGATTCTTAGGTCAACTGAGGGCATGACCTTGAAAGAGATTAAGATACAAAGCTATTTGCATGGGATCCTGGTGAGTCTTCTCTCTCCTTCTCTTCCTCCTCTTTCTTCCTGCCCTGTCCTCTTTCCTCCTTCCTTCTCCTTCTTATTTCTCTTCTTCTACTTCTTCCTTTCCCTTATTTCTTCCCTCCTTCTTTTTCCTTTTTTTCTCTCTCTCTTCTTCCTTCCCCTTATTCTTCCTCCTCCTCCTTCTTCTTCTTCCCCTTCTTCTCCATACCCTTTGCCTTCCTCTTTCTCCTCCTCCTTCTACACTGTCTGATTCTGTTTGGGGAGATAAGATACTGCTAAACGGAATGGACTGGCCACTTGTGAATCTTCTTCCCTGGTGTCCCATGTGCTCCCCGGCCTGCTCCACCATACCTTGATGTGGTGAGTTCTTACTGAATGGGTTGTAAAAGTGGATCCTGATTCTTGACTCTCTCTCTCCCTCTGGTTTTCTATTAGGTAGGTAATTCTTTTCTCCTGCTATTGCTATCTATCACATGGCCAAGAAGGAACCCTAAAAAGCTTGTGCATTCTACTTGGATGTTGGATAACCCAAACTGTGAGCTAAATTTTAAAAAAATTAAATAAATAAACCTACTTTATGCCAGATATTTCATTATATTGGTGAAAAACTGACTAACATAAGAATCTCCTGTGGCTCAGAAAAATGAAAGTGGAGATCTTCACGCTTAGCCCATCCTAGTTGCTGCAGATAATTCATTGTAAAAGTCCAGGAAACTCCTTGAAGTTTGATAGCCCTCCTTCCATAACTGGGGCCCAGGAATTTCATTAGTATTCAAATCTCAGAATCAAGTAGTCAACATTTCAAGATTCACCAACTTTTCCCCAAAGTCTTGTCAGTTTCTTCAAGTACAATAACAGAGTAAGAGTGGTTGAAAATGACTAAGAATTCCCACCAGCACCAATGAACTTGGAATCTTAAAACTTGTAAGGCCTATTCAAATCTATGGGTTTAGACAGGAAGAAGGGCTTTTCCTCAGGTGTCCCACGAATTCCTCTTATACCCAATTCTTAGATCTAGGGAAGAAATGGAAATTTAACCAAAATAAAACATAACATGGTACTATCTTATAATAATTTTATTTCTCTCTTTCTCTGAGGATTTAACCCTCTGTTGTCTCTTGTATTTTTTCCATCCTTTTTGCACAGTAGTTGAATGCTAGCTAAGAGCCATTTTCACAGAAACCCTAGAGTTCACTACTATTAATCCTACTAAAAGCTGGAAGAAACTGGTCAGAAAGTTAAATGAAGTAGTGAAGCTGAGGTCAAAAAGTCTGTCTAAATTTCAAAGGATGTATAGTTTAAATAGAAAGAAATGTTACTGTGGGATTAGGATTCAGAGTTGCCACTCAAACGTCTACAAAGTGAGTGATCTTGAAGAAACTGCTTAAACTCTTGGATCCCTACTATGTCAAAATATTAAGCAACTTACTTACAGGGATTTTTTTGGATAATACATGATATAATGGATTGTGAATTGTTTGTGAAGTTTGAACCATTGTACATATATAGGACAGGTCATTCTACAAAATTACAGTTCATATCCAGGGTGGTAAATATTTGATAGTGATCAGTTAAGCCAATGAGCTTACTGAAATTTTCCTGGAAAAAGAGCAAAAAAGAATCTATGTTCAGAATAATGTGGATCTGACCCCTCACTAGGAATAGGAGATCTTATAAGAGGTTCAGAGCATCAGAAGCACAGACATAGAAGAAAGCAGTGTGTTTCTTGGAAGATCTAAAGATACAGTGATTCTTAGCAGAAAGAGAAATGTATTAAAATCAGGTTCAGTGCTCATAGACTACTGAAAAAAAAGAGGTAATCTCTAAGCATGGCTGAACATCAATTAAAAAATAAATAGAAACTGAGTGGAGAAGTCATCTATGACAAATGTATACACATTAAATTCAAATTTAAAGATCTAAGGGTCCTGATGATCAAGTTACAGACTTCAAATGAAAATAGCATGGCAGTTTGTTCTCTGACTAAAGACCAAACAAAACACAAACAAAAAAATAAGACCCAAAACTGAGGATAGTAACTAGAAAAATTAACATTTCCAGCATGCACCAGGCACAATTCCAGATATTATTTAAAAGTATCTGTTAGCATCCAACAGTTATCAACAATGTGCTTCTGTTTCCTTTTAGAAACTATAGACATCTATGAGAGAGAGACTGAGGCAAGACCTCTTTTTTCTAGTAATAGTATTTGTTCACTTTTATTGAAACTCACTGAATTCTTTATAGGGATGAATTAAATCTATATCCGGACAATGCTTTGAGATATGTTTTATTACTATTCCCATTTCTTTGATAAAGAGAGAGGCAGATAGATGGGCTGGAGTAGGCGATGATGTAATGGGATAATATGACAAAAGAGACACACAGTAAGTGGCACACTGGCCTTTGTCTTTGCTTGTTTCTTTTTCAGGTATTTTTTTAATGAACTAGTAAACAAAATAGCCCCCACTTAAAAATGAAAGCAAAATCTCAGATCATAGTAATGCTTGCAGTGACTACACTCATCTAAGCAACATACATACATAGTCAGTTGCAGGGACCTAAGAGTAAGCTAGTAGTCACTGCATTTTTCTGAAGGCCTCTCTTTAGTGTCAGTATTTCTATTGACACTAATATCTCCCTACCCACTAATGGGTAGGGAGGCAGAGTCATTTACATGTTCAGCATTGGAATCTTCAGTAGACCAGTATAACAACTCAAGAAGTGTGACTTCAGAAGCGGGCATTCTTAGTATGTTCTGAAGTTGGATGGAGAATTTAATTTAGCCCTGAAGCCAGAGATATAGTTATACTCTGGATATAGCTTGCTATAACTACACATTGTGAATTTAGATTTACAGAGTATCCTGAAAAAATCTGTCTGCCTCAAGTGTCACCAAGCCTGGGGAGACTAGAAGTCCAAAAGTCTGAGAAATGACTGTTGACCAAAAGTCTTTGATGTATGCCACTCTGAGCCAAGACTTTAAAGAAGAGATTTGGTCTCTCTATGGCATTTTTCTTTCTCTGCCGGTGGGACACATATGCCTGCAAGTATAACGGACTACACAACCACAGATGACAAGATTCATGACCTCTGAATCACTGCCTGGAAAAAAAAGCATCCACCAACCAGAAACAGCAGCCTTGAGCCTTGACAGAGAAACACTTTTATTGCAACTAGAGGTCTAATGAGCTAGAAATGACATATGTGGACACCAGCTTTAACATACTTTGTCCCATAGAGAAACAAGAATTAATGAATGGCAGATTGTCTTCTTTTATCATGTACCTACAGTTCTTCTTATCCTTTGAGGGGACAAGCCAGTGAGAAGGTATATATAAAAAAAAAAAAGCCAAACACTTCAATCCAATTTCTCTAAGAGGGAGAAGTATCTATTTTGAGGCAGAAATGTAAAGCGATAAAAACATTGAGATAAAATTGTTTTCCCCCTTCTTCAGCTATTATTTACTTGTTTGAGCGATGAGAAAATTGAGGTACAAAGATGTTAAATAACTTGTCTAAATTTGCTTCTATTCATACTTTTATTTGTAAGACATAATTTGATTACATGACAGAAAAACAAAAGTTATGAAAAGCAAAATATGTCAAATGTGAACATAATCATGAAGATGTGAGCACACATTCATGTATTAACAGCCTAAATTAAGGAAGAAGACTTCTAAACAAAATGCCTTTGATGGTGAAAGTGTAAACCAAAATACAATGGATTGTCTCGTTATACCTCCCTACTGTAAACATTGATCAAGGTTAAGTATTTAACTATGAACTGCTTTTCTCTGAAAAAGAACATCTAGCATAAATGACAAGAAATTAGGGCTGACTACCTGATTTTAAAGAAGAAAGTCAAACAGAACAGCCCAAGTTTTTTTATAAATTCAGAATCTCTGCCTTAAATTGGGTCCTTACCTTGGGTCCTTATTAACTCATACCTTGATGTGGTCCTGGGAGGTAACAAAGATTCTAAAGGTTCCTATGGTTTCTGAGGGAGAATCCAACTTACCATATCTGAAATGCATGAAAATCAGACAGCAGCAGGATGCCAAGGTATTAACTGAAAACATAAAACACCCATTCATGTGATGCTCACCACTCTCTGCTCATGTTTTGCTGTACATGAAAATTCATGTCATTGTGAGAATCAATGCTGAATCTTTTTTGAAAGAGTTGGCACAGAGACGAAGGCAGCTGACATCCATAGGACATGTGCTTCCTTTCTGTAGTCAGGACACTCCAGAAATTTTAGGCTGCTTGGACAGTAGAACTAAACAGAAGAGCTGGTGAATAGCTGTTGAACTTTCTCCAGTTGTTCTCCTTGAACCTCTTTTTCTCTGTGTTCTTTCCCCAAGCTGTCTAACTACACTGTACTTGTATCACTGAAAAGAAATAGATTACTTACAAAAATGTGTTGCCCATCATTCTCTTCTTTATTTTATTTACTGTATCTAACTACTTGCTCAACATTTCCACTTGGATATCTTAAAGGAATCACGAAATGCCTATGTTCTCCAACTAACTCATCCTTTTGAATCAAACTTTTGAATCAAAGCTATCTCCCCTAGTGTTCTTGGTCTAAGTAAATGGCATGGCATTCATTAGTTAGAGATAGACTCCCAGGAGTTATCTTTGGTAATATTGTTTCTCTTCTTTCATGGTTTATGTCTGGGTCTCCCCCAAAATCTCATGCAGTCATGGAGGTAGCTAAGTCTAGCATTTGTGATTGGTTCATTGTCTAGTGCTAGGATTGGCAGGATGAGTGCTGCATCCACCCAAGGGAGGAGGAGCTGGCATACATATAAGGTAGGGAAGGAGGTGTGCTTGGCTCCTTTTGCCCTTTCCTTCTTGTTGCTTGCAGCAGCCATGAATAGCCACCCCTTAACCATGCCACCCTGTCTTGGAGCCAGCTGAGTATGGACTGAGACCTCCACAAACTGTAAGCTAAATAAATCTTTCCTCCTTTTTCATTTTTGGTATCAGGTATTTTGTCTCAGCAATGAGAGAAAAGTAACTAAGATACCTTGTCATCCACAATAGATTCTTCATGAAATCCTATTGATGTATCTTCTAAAAACATTTCATCAGCTACTACACTTAAACCCATCACCACCAACACTGGCCAAATAGTGTACTCTAACTCTGCTCTAAACCTCTATTCTCCTAGTCATTCTTCATATGCTAACATAATAGTTTATTTAAAACACTTAGGACTATACCCAGCCCCCATTATCAGTAATTCCCACTGTTATTAGGATTAAATTAATATAGATTTCCTAAATAGCACTTGAGGTTCTGCATGATCCAATTGCCCCTCTCCAACTTCTTTTCCTCCACATTCTGCTATCTCGATGGCTTCCCTCACCTGGTATTTCTGTTTCTCAAAGGTGCTATACTTGCTTTGGCATAGCCCTTGTCATGTGGCTTCCCTTGTTGAGCATACTCTCAAACCCATTCTCTCTCCACGGAGTTAGCTGTTACATATGTTTCAGACCTTCAAAGAACTCTTTCTTAATAAATCCTTGGTGGTCCTCACTTTCACATACTGCCCCATTCTAGGTTCTCATAGCCCCATTCTCAATGTCTTCACAGCATTTATCTCCACTGCTATATATTTATACTTGGTAAAGCCAATGTAGAAATAATTGTCTTTGTTTTCAATTAGGATGTTGTATTGTAATGCTTTGCATAGTTTTGTCCATAAGAGATAGGTACTAGCATTTGTGAGGGTAAATAACAAATGATGAGTGCGGTGTATACTGGTGGCACCAAGATAAAATTACCCGATGGATTACTTTTACCCTAACAAGGGCCATACATTAGGAACACTTGTCAATAAATGTGAGCCACTATTGATATTATTTTTGTTTGATTAAGTCTTTTCTGTGGTTTCATAGTTTGACTTGGTCTTGCTGTAGTTAATATTTAAGGTCAATTTTCCCAGTAGAAGTCTGTACTCCCTCCTCCCCATTCTGCACAATGCCTTGGACTCATAGACTCTGAGATGAGTTTGCATCTCTATGCCTGGATCTGCTTTGGACTGATTGCAGAAGTTCCTGCATAGCAACCACGCAATAGCCTCTCAGATCTGACCACAAAGTAAATGTTGGATCTGTATTTGATTCTTGCCATAGATATTTGCAGTAAAACTACACATGTCTTGTGAACAAACTAAAGGGTTCTCAGAAAATGAAACAACTTTTTAACGTTCCTCTTATCCCAAAAACACAAATTTAAGGAAACCTGGAAATATGAACACATTTAGCAGTTTTCCACCTTGTCCCTCCATTTGGATTATCCTTTTTAGGAGGTAAATTTAAAGTACAGCACATCTTTGGCATAGGATCAGGAATGCTGTGTTCACCTTTCTGCTTTCCCTTATCCCATGGAACCACTAACTCTGTTGTGGTTATCTGTTCTTTCTGCTTGACATCCCTATGACAGTCTATCCCCTCCATTTCTCACAGCTGTAGCCTGGAAATACTGTTGTCTTCATTTCCATTTCAAATACAAGATTCTCTCCTCAAGGAAATGCTTACAAAGCATGCCAGTATCCCCAACCTGAGGCTTCTCAGAGAGCTGTCTTCACATTGGGTGTATGCTGTGACCTGAGTTCCCATCACTAATTCATAGTAGGATTGTTTGGTGTCAGAAATACTTACCGAGGGCCTCCTATCTGCCAGGGATGGGCTATGATAATCAAATTCTCCTTTAATAAGTGGCCTGGGACCAGTGACCAGAATAGCCAGGTGACTAATCCTGAATAAAATGCATCTGACTACATGCTTATCTTGAAGGAACTTCTACATCTATAGCAATAATGAAGATTGAAATCTACATTATTTTTCAATGTACTGATATAAAACAGGATGCCAAAAACTAAAACCCACAATAAAAACCAGTGGCTTTGCAATCTCAGTAAGGGACTGTCAGAAGGAAGAATAGTTGCTATTAAAAAATTATGGGAAAAGCAGAGACATTAATTTTGCATGTCTTACATTACTGTGTTTATAATCTATTATGTTTTAGATAAAGGTCTAGTAAAGCTGCTCCTAGTTTGTATGCAACTAGTTTTAGTATGCTTCTCTGGGGAAAAAGAATAAGGAAAAATTGAATAAATATGTTTGTGTACAAGGAAAAAATTTATCAAAGTTGCCAAGGGGAAAATTTATCAAGTTGAAAGTTATTCTCTAGGGATAGTTTTATGAAATCAAGGTTTGATCTTTCTTTTTAAAAATTTTTTTTGATCTTCCATTGCATTCTGCATTAGGGAAAGTCAGTATCATGAAAAGCATCAAAATGTATAAACATTGAAAGCCTTGGATTGTGAAATAAAACACATGTGAAATATCAGCATTTTAAGACTAAAAAATACCTCGTGTAGCCCAAATCAATGCAATCTGTTATATCATTTAAATTAAGAGAAAATGATAAAACATTCTTTCTGTTCCATTAAAGCAGAAGGATTTAATCTCCCATCTTTAGGGAATCTGGGGTTAGATAATGGCTCCAACTTCACTTGACTGTCAAGTCTACAGTCATGTCAAAGTAGCATGATTTCTACTAATCATGTGCCCTTTCTGGACTTCTGATGGCCTCTGTCTCATTAAAGGCCACGAGTTGTGAAAATCTAGGAAATCTAGCTGAAAATTTAGGACCTGTGCTTGACAAATCACTTTCCCATCTCCTTTTTTTGTTTTTTAAAACAGTTTTAAACGTCTTCTGAACATGTCCTCTTCTATCTACCTTTACAGTCTGTTTCATAGTCCACACTGTACTTGCCTTGCCTGGGTTAGAAACCTTCTAACCCTGATAGCTCCCTGTTTTCATATTGTCTTATACAGCGTCTTTTCTGTGGCAATGAGAGCTATTATTCGAAACCACAAAGTTTATCTTCACCCTTATGCTTAAAATCTTTTGATGCCTGTAACTGCCTCTTAAGGTGATGATCAGCAGGCCTGCTTAACATGGATGCAAAATCCTGATTTATTCCCCATATTACCTTTTATTTCTTATTCCACAATTTAGTTCCATGGGTTTCTAAATTTCTCAGATGTATTCAGTTCTGTGCCTGCCTGCTAGAATTTAGATCTAAAATGTTTTCCCCCAAAGTTTCATGTGCTCAGAGATGGGGCATGGTTGTGGGCATGTTTGGAGGCAAGATGTGGAAAGGTATATACTTGTCCCTGTTTCCTTCTTCCCTCTTTACATTCTAGCTGCTATGAGGTAAGCAGATTTTCTCTGCCAAGCCTTGCCACCATGACTTTCTGCCTTGGAGCTATCCAACCATAGAGTGAATCCTCTGGAAATCATGAGCTAAAATAAACCTTTCTGCCTTTAATTTCAATGCCAAGTATTTTTTTTTCTACAGTTACAGGAAAAATGATTAATACAGATTTTAGTACCAGGAGTTAAATTGTTGCTGTGACTATACTTGACCACGTGGTTTAGAAGCTTTTGGAACTGGTTTGTATGAGGAGATTGGAAAGGTTTGGAGATATTGTCTAAAAATGCCTTAGAATATCATAAGCAGAGATTGATGAAAGAGATTCTGGTCAGAGCTCAGAATCGCAGAGTGCTTGCTCATAAGAATGCAGAAAGAAAAAAGTAGTTTAGTAGGGCACAGGGATTTAATTGGTAGTTAGACTAAAGACAAATCTATTGAATACTCCAGTAGAAAATTTGTTCTTTTTGCCCATTTCTTGAGATTTTGTGGGACACTGAGAATAAGGTGATGGACTAATTGATCTGGTGGCAAAAATGTCATAGCAACCAAATATTCAGGCTGTGGCAGGGGTACTGCTGATTGCTTTTAGTCAGATCTACAGAGAGAATCAGGAGAAAAATGCAGAGCCAAACTTGAAAGCTCCCAATTTTGCCTAAAAGAAATACTTGCAAAGATGGAGCCATGGACAGTGTGGTTGCTGATAAAATTAACAATAGCAAGATAAAAAATAAACACAGAAAAATCAATAGTATTTCTATACAGTGACAAAGAACCCACTAAGAAAGAAAGTTGAATTAAAATCTCATTTATACTAGCTTCAAAAAATTAGAAACTTAGAAATTAATGTAAAAATGGTAGGTGAAAGACTTCTATAATGAAAACTACAGTACTCTAAAAATAGGATTGAACAGGATATTAGAAAATGGAAAAACATACCTTATTACTGGATAGGCAGAATAAATATTGTTAATATGACCATATTATCAAAAATAATGTATGTATTTAATGCAGTTTCAATACAAATACCAATAGCATACTTCAGAGAACTAGAAAAAGCAATTCTAAAATTTGTATGGAGCCAGAAAAGACCAAGAATAGCAAAAGTAACCCTTGGCAATAATAGCAAAGCAGGATACACCACAGTCCTGGATTTCAAGTTATATTACAAAGCTACAGGTATTAAAAATGACATGATACTGGCATAAAACAGACATGTAATCCACAGAACAAAGTGGAGAATGTAGAAATAACCCAGACATGTTCAGCCTTCTGATGATTAACCAAAAGAGACATATTGGAAAAAAGAATTAAAAAATGGTGCTGGGAAAACTATTTATCCACATGGAGAAAAATGAATCTAGAGCCATATCTCTCACTTTGTACTAAAATGAAACAAAAATGGATCAAAAACCTAGATATTACACCAGGAACAACCTTCTAGAAAATGAAGTAAGTGGAACTCTTAAAGACATAGACATAGGTAACAACTTTCTGAACAGAACCCTGTATGTGCAAGAAATAACACTGATAATGAACAAATGGAACTATATCATATTAAAAGCTTCTACATAGCAAAGAAAACAAACAGAGTGAGGGCTGGAGATTTAGCTCAGTGGCTTAAGTGCCTGCCTGGCAAGTGTGAGGTTGTGAGTTTGATCCTTGGTACAAAAAAAAAAAAGAAAGAAAAGAACAAACAGAGTGAATATATAACCTATGGAATGGGAATAACAAGTTTACTAGGTATTCTTCAGTCAAAGGACTAATATCTAGCATATATAAATAGACTCCCAAAAAGGAAAGCCCCAATGAAAAAATGGACAATTGAAAAAAGAAAAACAGACATTCTCAGAGGAAGAAGTATAAATGGCCAATAAATATATCAAAAACTATTCAGCTTTTTTAGCCATTAGAAAAATTCAAAACAAAATAATACTGAGATTACATCTTACTCCAGAAAGAATGGCTATCTTTACAAGAAAAAATTTGTAGGGAAAGGGAATTATTTTCCACCATAATAAGAATATAAAGTAGTACAATCATTATGGAACTCAGTAAGGTGACTCCTCAAAAACTAGGAATACAAATTCAATTTGACCCACCTATATCCATAATGAAATAGTGAAATATATCATATTACAGTGATACAGACAAACTCATGATTATAGAGGCCCAACTTATGATGGCTAAATCTTGGAAATGGCCTATATGTACATTGAAAGATAAATAGATAAAGAAAATGTAGTTTATATAAACAAAGCAATACTACTTAGGCATAAAAAAGCATAAATTTGAGTCATTTTTAAGAAACTTGACACAACCTGAGACCATAATGCTAAGGGAAATACATTAGATGCAGAAGGTTAAATATTGCATTACTTCTGTTATGTGCAAATCCAAAGTCTAAAAAATTTAAAAATCAAAATAAAAGATAAATGATAGGAAACAAGGAGGGAGACCTTTTGGAGTTGTAAAAGAGAAGTAGGGTTGGAGGAACAGAGCAATGAGGAGAAATGAAGCAGAAGTAAAGAGGATTAAGATGTGATATGTATATATACCAACCACACATGATCAATGTATTTATTCTATATCTCAAACATGTAGCAATAAAAAGAACACAAAAAAGATTAGCATTAAAAGGAATCCAACTATGTTGCACCAGAATAATAAAAGAAATGACATCTCAGTAAAAGAAAAAACATCTCAAGAATCTGTAAGACCCCACCCATCATAGGCTCAAAGGTGGAAAAATATAAAACCTTCATCTGAGAAGAGACTCCCTAGGACCCCTAGGACCCCTGCTTAAGAAAAGCCACTAGGAGACTGGTTCCTTAAGATTCACTTTACTGTGTTCAGCCATCCAGACACTTACAAGCCTCCTCTGCTGCCATAGTTTAAGGAGGCCTGGCTACTACTCCCACTTCTGATCATTGATAACACTTTGACAACAAAAAAGACATATTGGGGAAAAGGCCTCTTTAACAAATGGTGATGGGAAAACTGGCTATCTACATACATAAGAAGATCTAGATCCATATGTCTCACTCTGTGTTAAAATAAAATCAAAATGAATGCAATAGACCTTGACATCTTCTAAGTGGTGCTGGTTTTCAGGCACAAAGAATGCAAGAGTTACAAGTTCAAAGAGAATTCTACTCTGGTTTCAGAAGAAGGACTTAGAAGCCAGCCAAAAATGTGAGATGGTGGATAGTCCCTATGATAAACTCCCAAAAAGTTGATGTGAGAAGCTGTGAGAGTAAAGTTGAAGGTAAAGTAGAGAGCCCAGGAAATTGGAATGTGGACTATCTGTTGAAGAAAACCGCAGCAGAGTTAGACCAAGAGAGAGGCCATGCAGGCTGCATGTAAGGTCATAAAGATGGGGCTACCCATCACCAGAACCTGCCATGATTTCTGGACAGGCAACTACAAGATTTTAATGTTTGTCCTATGAGGTTTTGATCTTGCTTTGGTATAATTTTTTCCTATCCTTGATTTCTCCTTTTGGAATGAGAAAGCATTACTCTTTACCAATGTAATTTGAAAGTATTTAATTTTGTTTTGATTTGTGCAGATCTTTGTAGGTAAGAGTTTGCCTTGAGTCTCAGAGGAGACTTTGAACTTACACTTTTCAGTGATGCTTGGACTGTTAAGACTGGAAACTCTTAAGAGATGGACTAAATCCATTTTACACAATGAGATTAGCATGAGTTTTCCACAGGCCAAAGGCAGAATTTTATGATTTAGATCTAAAATGTCCCCCCAAAGTCTTCTATGCTTCAAAGCGAGGCTGATTGTAAGTGGGTCACTAGAGGAATGACCCGGGGGATTTATTTTGGTCCTCACTTCCTCCTGTCTCTCCTTCTGACTGCCATGAAGTCATCAGCTTTCCTCTGTGCCTCATCCTGCATGGCTCCTGGAACTCTGAAGGGAAGATTGTGGAGAATGATAGAAAACAAGAGTCAAGATATAGATATCTGAGGTCAGGTGGAGACCCCTCTCCTGTTGGGAGAAAAGATGGCCTAACAACTGCAGTGAGTTTATTTATACAATCAGCATGGAAAAAATGCATGGAGAGTTAAGGGGAGGGTAGGATCTGGGGCAGGAAGAATATCTAATCTTCAGCAGAACAGCATCCCCTTTTCTGGGGCACAAGAGAGGAGGTACCTATATTATCTCAAGGGAAGACCAAGTCACTGTGTGCATCAGCTCCCTGAGCTCTGCACATGTCTCATGGGGTCCTGCCAAACTCACGAGAAGCAGTGGGTACAGACAGCTTTGCCTCCAGTGCCTCTGCCATGCCCTTACACCATATTGTTCTGCCTTGGAGCCAGCCATGAACCAAATCCTCTGAAAAGTGAGCCAAAATAAACTTCTTCATTAAGTTGTGTGTGTCTGGTATTTTGTTAAATCAATGGGAAACCTGACTAATATACTTGCCAAAGCCATGCCCATTTTGTGCTCTGTTTGAAACATTTTTATGATCATATATTTTTCCCATCTCTGCTTCCACTCTGAATTAACTGCTGTTTTCCTTCAAATTCGGCACATTTGTCACTTTATAAGGAAGTTTTCATTGACCTTTCCTACAGGTCATTAGCTTCTCCCACGCATATTCATGTTTTTTATTTATTTATTTTTTCCTCAGTATTGAGGCTTGAATTCAGAACCTCATGCATGCTAGGTAAACACTGCACTGCTTAACTAAACCACAGTTTGGGCTTTTATGTGTGTGATTAAGAACTATCTCCTCTCACTTCCTTTACTTTGCTAAAATCATAAATGTTGTTTTACACATCAATGCAATAAAATCACCATTTCTTCAATAAATATTAAGTAATAAATGAACCAATGGTTCTGATTTTTATGAAGGAACTACAAAATAAAAGTAGAATAAAGAGACTCTAAAATAGCTACCTACTTTCCATTCTGCATGGTAATTTTTATGTATCAAAGCAGAACTGATAGCCTCATGAAGCTGGAGATCTGCTTGAATCACCATTTCCCAAAGATTAAAGTGACCTTCTGCAAATATTTGTAGAGGAATATTGTCTTAGAGGTCTAGCCAAAAACAGGATTGATTTCAAATGAAGAAACTTTCTGAAAATCTAAAGAAGTATGGGCAAATGAAGAGCATGATCAAGGGATGATGCAGGACCAGAAAGCCTCTTGTACCAGGAGAAAGCAAATTAAAATCGTGACCCCCAAGGTTTAGTATGAGCTGGGACTATGGGCCAGGAGACTCCCATGATGTTATGGTCCAAGAGGAATATGAAATTGGCTCTATGTAAATATAGTTCCAAAGTAGGCAGAATGTGGGGAAGAAATAACTGTTTTTCTCCACTCCTCTGGTCTCTTGCTTTTACCTCCCACTGGTTGATCTATTAGGGGACAGGTGGTAAGCAAGCCTTGGATTTTTAGTTCACAGAGCTGAGTTTCCTGTGCAGATAGTGTGTGGCAGGTGAGGATGGATATATGGAAAAAGATGAGCACAATCACAGTTCTTCTATTTATACCATGGGGGAAAAGGTATCTCCATGAGTAAAGGGTAGGTAAACCACATAGGAAAATTGTAATAAAAATACAAATTCTTTCAAAATGAAAAATTTCTCTGAAAAAAAAAAGATACACAAAGAATGACTTATCAACAGTAGAGAGCCAAAGAGTACACAGTAAAGATACAAATATGAAGTTGTGGTTGCATCTAAACAATGGTAATGCCCATCACATCTGTGAGCCACAGTTGCTGTAATAGCAAGAACTGGCCTCCCAAAGATGTCAGCATCCTAATCCCCATAACATGCATATATTAGGTTACATGACAAAGAGGAATTAAAAGAGCAGATAGAATTCTGTTTGCTGATGTGCTCACCTTCAAATAGAGAGACAACCCAATAAGAAGAATCCTTCAAAGTGGAAGAAGAGACAGAAGAAGTCAAAAAGATGCCATGCGAGAAGTACTTCAAAGGTATTATTATTATTGACTTTCCGGATGGAGGAAGAGTCATGCTCTAGAAGCTGGTAAAGCAAAAACTATGAATTTTCCTTAGAGCTTCTAGGAAAAATTCATGCAGGCAGATACCTTGCTTTAGCCCAGTGAGACCTAAATCAGACTTCTGACTGTTTGCAGAACTATAAGGTGATAAATGTCTGTAGTTTTAAGCCACTAAATCATTGATACTTTTTCATACCAGGAACAAAGGAGAGAAGAAAGGAGGGAGGTTAGTCCTGTTTTCCAAGGTGCCTATACTGTTTTATGTCTACTAGCACTGCATTAGAACTTCACTTGTTTCTACTCTTGCTGGCACACAGTAAAGTTAGAATTTGTCTTCTCTTTTCTATCTTTTTTTTTTCTTTTCTCTTTCTACCTTTCTTTCACCAGGCTAGGTGGTACATATTAGTGACTTACTATGTGTTTTGGCTTTTGGTGCTGTTTTTCAAGACAGGGTCTCCTCAACTAGTCCAGTTTGGTCTTGAACTTGGGAGGTTGATTCTTAAAGACATTTTGTTTCTAGTGCAGGTGACTTATAAAAGCCTAGTCAAACGAATTAAAGAGGAGTCAGTTTGAAAATTTTTTCCCTGCTTATGATGCCCATCTGTTGGAAATCAGTCTACCAAACAGGTTTTTATTTTTAAATGAATTAGTTTATTTATTCTTTATTTATTATAAGTGCATATATCTTTAAAGTTAATTATAAAACATAAAATAAATCTCTCATGTGTTCTATTGGTTAAAGTCATTCAACTATAATAATAGGACTGTAGTAGCTGAAGGAGTTAATGATGTGCCATCTCAATATATGCTGGGTTCATATACTGATTATTCTACTCTGAAAAGACTGGACCAAAACTATTATTTAGGAAGGGCTATCAGACTGGTTTTCCTATTGTAGAAGGCCGTAAAGATTCTTTTGGGTGGGGTTTCTTCCCACACCAAGTTAAAAACAATACCTGTCATCACCAGCTATGGGTCAGAATAAATAAATTCAGTAACGTAACCCTTATCTTCATCTAGGATAACATATATCCCGTCTCTTGGTGGGTCTGCTATGATTTACCGCCCTTAACTACAGATCCCTTTGTCCTGTTATTTTTTTTTTTATAGATTCATCAGACTTTTTTGTAAAAAAATATAAAAGCATCTGTGTTGGTTATTTCTTTAGATCTTCATTCTCTCATGAGGGTCCCTGTGTATTTATAATTAACAAAACTGATGCACTTTTCTCTTGTTAATTTGTCTTGTGTCAATTTGTTTCCTAGACTCAGCCAAAAAACTCACATGAGAGCTATAGGGAGGAGGAGGCGATCTATTCCCCTCCCCTACATAACAAATAGGCTGTGAAATCTCAAGGTACAGCCAGGCAGCTGCTTAGGGACCGCGATAGCTTTGCTCTGGATGCTCGGCTCCCTATGCCTTTGCATCCTGCCAGGGGAAGGGGACTGTGGTTGGAGCTGCATGGGAGACTTGTGAATAAAGTCTTTGAGGAGCACATATCTGTAATCGTGAATTAAAACTGAGTCACTCCAACACTCTCCACTTTCTGCAGATGAGAAAGATTCTGCTGATAGGAAGAGAAGAGAAGGAGGGGAGGAGAAGGGGAGGTAAAGGAATCAAGCTTGTTCCGTAGGTCCATGTGCTGTACCCTACGGTCAGTACATTCCTTATGTATCACAAACAGACACCAACAAAAATTTTAAACAACAGAAAAAATAAATATTTTCCCATAAAAAATCAAAACAAAGATACTTAAATGCAGTCTGGCTGCATGTGAAAGAGATCAGATTTGGGGAAGAGTCAGAGCTCTGCACTTCACATATAATTAAGGAACACTAAAACTTGTTAGTATCTATATTTGGTTCAATTCTAAGGTTTGTTTTTTTTTAATGATTAGGATAGCTTCTCTTCTTAACTATACTAGTTTATATATACTAGTCTAGTAGTATACTACTAGTACTAGTGAGTTTGACAATCCACTGCCAACATAACTTGATCGGTTTTGTTTCACTCCACGGCCTATTCCACAGTTGTTTGAAGATTAAAAGTGGTTAATACATTTCAGTTATCATAGAGCTTGGTACAATTGTTAATAAACATTCAGTTAATGGTAGCTCTAATAGGTTATTAAAATTGTTGCATGATTATGCCATTTAATTTGTGATAGAAAACAAAAAGTTAGAAAATTGAGGTCAAAATGTTACAGGCAGCTGAGCCAGTTAGAAATATTATAAGCAGTTAGACAGGGTTAGGCCCTCGAAGAAGCTGGCACAGAGGACCAGATGTCTGTTGACCTTGGAGGAGACACACACCTCTTGCTGCAGACTAGATCTCAAAACAGAAGAAACACACCTCTTGCTGTGGGCCAGAGCTCAAAACAGAAGAAACACACCTCTTGCTGCAGGCCAGATCTCAAGACAAATGAAAGCACACCCTTAAATATAATCCTTAGGGATTAAGTGGATCACCTTATGCCCATTTTGCAAATTTCTGTTTCCCCACCTTTGAGTCATCTAATCTCATGGTTTTCCTCCATAAAAAGTCCCTGAGGGCCAGGGATTTAGCTCAGTGGCATAAGAACTTGCCTGGCAAGCACAAGGTCATGAGTTCGATCCCCGGTACCACAAAAAAAAAAAAAAAAAAAAGTCCCTGGAAAAGACAGTCTGGGGCAACCCGCTCAGGACCCCCTTCTGTCTCACTTCAGACAGAAGCTTTCTCTCAATAAATATATTCTGCTCTTCGCCTCTGTTGTTCCTAAAATTCATTCTTTGATTTTAGAGAACATGAACTCGCGGACATAGTAGGTTGGGAGTTTCATTCACCTATATCAAAAGGAATTTGTTGTTGTTGTTGTTTGTTCTGGGAACCAAACTTAGGACCTCGTGCTTGCCAGGCAGACTCTGTGCCACTGAGCTATAGTCTCAGCCCCAAAGAAATATTTTTGAAAGATAAAAAAATTAATCAAGTATAAACACATGATTAGTAATTAGGCTGAGAACAAGACCTAATCCTGACTATGTGGGCCTTAAAAAAATAGTTTCCCTTCCTCTCTGATCAGGGAACCTTAAGGATGTGACACAAAGTTGCTACAATCATGATATTTCTGTAAGGAGAAAGCCTGAATGTGTAAGGCCAACAGTCAGAAAGAAACTTAAAAAGAAAGAGTTGCTATAGAACAGTCTTCACTTCCAGCTCCCGACCTCGGACCTCCTGTGTTTGTTTTAGCACTGTATTCTGGGAAATACTCTGCAGCCTTTATACTTTACAAGTTCAGTTTTATTATTTACAACTACAAAGTCCAACCTAATAGAATATTTATGTAAACTTTTTGAGACCTTGGTAAAAAGTTTTGAAGACAAGGCCAGCCTGAACTGCATAGAGATCCCATCTCAAAAAGACAAAAAAAAAAAAAAAAGTTTTGAAGAAATACTAAAAAAATTTGTTCTGCTACAAGGATGGAAATCTACTCTCCTGAAAGAAGAGAAAAATGCAAGATAAATAACTAAATAAATAGCTACAAAGAAAAGAATTACTTCCAAAGAAAGGAATCAGAAGATTGAAAATTGCCTCAGCACAATTCTAAATCTCTGGCTTGCTTGTCAGTGTGGGGATAGCTTTTGATTCTTTATGCTAATGATGTAGAGGCAAGATAAAGAAAAATCTTACTTCAGCCATTGGCTTCACTCGACGCTATGAGAGTTCCTAATATGCAGCAAATTGATTTTAATTTCCCTGTTTCCCACTAGATTTCTGCAAACATTAATCAATTGACGAAATGGCAAAGGACACAGCACATGGATTCACCCACGTTATTCCCAAAAAAGCAGGAATTACTTGAGTGCAGATGTTTCAGAGCTAAGAAGTTATTTGTACTGTTTGGAAATGTAAATTGAATACCTTTGGGCTGAACCCAGCTTCCATAGATTTGGCTGTCTCAGAGACAAATGCTAATTTTCCAATTCTGCTCAGCACTATATAGATTGCTTATTCTCAGGGTGGCTGTTACCCTTCAGGCAACTGTCTACAGGAAACCTGAAACAGGGGAATGATGAGAACACTACTGGGCACCAATGTCACCCTGGAGGTCCCCTGAAAGCAGAAATGCACTCACCAGTTATGGCCTTCTTTAAGACACAGTGATTTCACTGTAAGTTCAGGGACTAGTTGGTTCTGCTGAGTCACAGGACCACACCCATGTGGGAGGAGTTCCTTAATAATTCTGTAAGTGATGTTTCCACTGTCAGTAGTGCAGAGAAACGTTAGACTGCAGACAGGAAATGAGGTAAGCCTTCATGTGAAGTGTCTGAGAAAAGCATTTCTCCCCGAAACCTACCGGCAATCAGTTCAAGACACCAGGGGCATTCAAAGAAGCCTGCTTGCTTAACAGCTGAGAACAAAATCTTGGAGTCAAAAGGCTTGATCTGCTACTGAGAAAATAGAACAGACTGTGAAATAGTAACACCCAGGATTACAGCTGGCTGATAAATTTATGCTATCAGCCAGCAATGAAAAAAGCAAAGAAGTATACACTTAGAAAACTTTATAACAGATTGATGATTTTATGTTGGTTTGATCTAACAACAAATGAATTGGTTTGTATTTTTAAAGACTTTTTATAATTCATGTTTTCAGTTATTTTTTCTCATATTCTGGAAAAAATTGGTCAACAATGGATTGGAGAGGAAAATAAAGTCGTGTATCACAGGTTGTTTGAGACTACTTGTGCTAACTTCATTGAATTTTCTTATCTGGAAAATGTCAGACATTTATTGTAAATAGCAAGTAAGAGAATATTTAGAAACTGCTTAGCTCATAATGAACTAAGGTTGGTGAAAGGAACAGAATCTGCAAAAGCATGTATTTATTAAAGGCATGCCAGTGAGCCTGGAAACTTGATTGTACAGGTCAAAGTCCTGAAAACATGTACAAGAGTGAACGGTATGTGTCATAGGATTGGATGGATGATTTTGCTTAATAGTAAGGTCTATGCTCTTTCAAAATATTTTTTTAAAAAAATTTTCACTATACTATATAGTTCAGGCTGTCCTTGAACTCTGTTGCTCAGGTTGGCTTTGAACTTGTGGTAATCTTCCTGCCTCAGCTTCCTAAATGCTGAGATTACAAGTGTGCACCACCACCCAGGAAAAAATTATTTTTAAAGCCCTCAAAATGTAAACAAGATCATCATATACTACAAACACATAAAAGTATAATGAATATCTATGTTTGTGTATGTGTATGTGTGTGTGTGTACTATCTACGTACAGTCTCTCTGTATATTCCTACATACATGAAAAGGGGTTCTACAGAGGGAGACAAGGGTAGAGAAGGGAAAGGAAAGGGATAAAAAAAGAATTAACATGTGTCATGTACATATACCAACTTCCCATAATGAATATAATCTTTAGGTACAGTTAATGTGTACCAATAAAAAATAAAGTCTCAAAACTCAAATTATTATTTTTTGTATTATACTTTTCCTGATTTTAGTTCTAAAAATATGGACACTCCACAAATTGGTAGTGCTTGATATTTCTTGTAGAGGTGAGATTCAAAATGATGGAGTATGGGCATTGGTTTGTTTTAATCATATAATGCTAAATGTACACACATTTGTTCAGAGATTATAAAGAAAATATTGCATGTGTTTAAGAAGGCTTTACAAGTACTTGACAAGTACTCTACAATATTTTTTACATAAACAATAATTTACACTTTTAAATTATAAACCCTTGCATGACCTCTGCTTTAAAGGACTTTGTTATTTGTTACATTAAATGAGAACGTGTCCTTGAACTCCATAAATCTGTGTTTTTTCTAGATGTTCCTTAACTATTTTTTCATTAGTTGAACCATTCAGAATTATTGAAGTATAAATACAGATATTTAGGAAGGGTCTCAATCATATTTTACTATTCCATATTTATGTTTCACAGCACCTTTATGTTATAGAAAATATGCTGTAATTCTCTGAATTTGTAAAGCTAATTGAAGAGAAGGACAAACCATTAGTAATTTTGTAGCAGAAACTCTATTCAAAAAAAATTTTTTTAATTTTTCTTTCCCTGATGAAATAGCTTGTCTAAAGTTTTTGAAGACAGGTTTCAGTTGTTATTTCCGTTTCTTCCCCTTCTAACTTAGACTTTCATCTCTTCATACATTCTCATTCTCATTTTAAACCACTATCCTTGTTAATAAATAGTGGTCTCTCGTGCTAATGTTAGAAAGAGATCTTTCTTAAGTAGCACAAAGGATCTATTAGTAATTGTTAGGAATATGGTCTCCCTTCCATGACAGTCACGGTTTTGCTGTTTGATGTTGTGGAATTGGCTTTGTTTTCATGACCAATTCATCCTGCAGCCAAATCTTGCTGAAATGGGCAATTGTAAGATGGACCAAATCCTGAA
Organism: Hydrochoerus hydrochaeris; assembly: GCA_004027455.1. Lineage (NCBI taxonomy): Eukaryota > Metazoa > Chordata > Mammalia > Rodentia > Hydrochaeridae > Hydrochoerus > Hydrochoerus hydrochaeris. The sequence continues at coordinate 44,957 of PVLA01005107.1, read as the reverse complement.
AGAGTCTCAGCCAGGGCAGTGACGTGGTCGTATTATTTTACTGGGGACCAAAAGAAAGAAAAAAAAAAAAGATTGTGGTTTGAGCACAGAATGACTTGAATGATAAAGCAGAAGTTTCCCTTCATTTGTGTGTTACATTCGGTGGGGACATTTTGCTGAACCCAAAATTGCAAATTGTCTGATGAATCAAAATGCCTGAAAATTAAAGCGGCCAAGTAAATGCGAATCATCACTGTTCTCAGGACAGGTACTGACTGAGTCAGTAAGTCATGCTTTGAAGATTATAGCAGTAATTTCCTCTTTAGTTCAAAGAGATTCAAACAGACACCATAAACGATGATTTGTGCTGTGAATTGGCCAGGTCCCCACTGGTCCTTGGCATTAGCTTCTCCACTGCTCGAAGCAAGCTCTTTTTGCTTCAGGTTTTACACAGCCAGCAACTTGCCAGCATTCTTAGTTGCTGCTTCACATGGTTTCTTCTTGAAAAGGGCTTTTCGCTTTATCTAACATAGCATCCCCGCATGCCGATTTATGCTTTTACTGTATTTTTAACTCCTACCATCATGCAATACTATCTGGCTTAGAAACTGAATACTTGTCTTATTTGCTGTTTCCTCTAGATAGAACAGACACTTAGAATAGCAGGAACTTTATTTATGTCCTATCTCCTGTCCCTGACTCAGTAAGTGCTCAAAAATTGTGTCAATAAATGAAACAAAATAAGTAATACGATGTGTCTCTTTCAAATAAAAACTAACCCTCTCTTTCTCTTATTTATAGTACTAGAGATTAAATCCATTTGTGCTCTACCACAATCGGCAGTCTTTTTTTTTTTTTTAATTATAATTTGAGACAGGGCCTCACTAAGTTGCCCAATAATCTGTATTCTTTTCTTAACCAAGCACAAAAAAACTGCTGGTTATGATATGATATTTTTTTCATAGAACCCTAGGATTTCTAAGGCCATGTGCTCTTTCTAAAACACAAAGAAATGTGTGTGCACATATGCAGTATATATGATTCTTCATAGGAATTTTGTTTAGAAGGATTATTGTCAGAGGTGGGAAAAACACTTTTTATACAGAGTCCAAAAATATACATTAGCCATAATACTTAATGCTTATTTTTTCATGTGTTATTTTCCTCTAGTTGAGTTATAAGCATAGAATTATATATTAATGCCAAGACATGAAAGATGTAAGGATACCACTATTATATTATAATACTCTTTATACAATATTCTTTTTCTTGGTGTTTGTCCTGAGGTGAATCCCGTTATTCATTCCATTTACCCTGTACTTAATCTTTATTGATCCTTTTTACATAAAAAAGGAAAAATCAATTTTCTATTATGTTTGTTAAACAGGTAGAGTGAAATTGCAATGGACATAGCAAATGAAGCAATTGATAACTATTTGCTGAAGTGTTCAATTTAAAATACAAGTGAAAACAACAAATAAGATAATAAATCACCACTTGATCTCTATCAGTACTTCTTTTTATCCTAAACATTCAAAAACTTGTGGGTGGATAAGAATTGTAAAAAACATTAAAATAAAAACATACTTTTTTTAAAGAGAGAAAACAGACATCTTTAAAAGTATTTACAATTTAAGTTTCTAATTTTGCTATGTCCCTAGTGTATATGAGTTGGAAAATAAAATGAGTTTGGGCACTAAAAGGTATTAAATTAGCCCAAAGAAGCTGGCATACAAACCAAGGTTAACCACTTCTTTTCACTACTTAAATATAGCACTGCCAAAGCTGCTATGTTTAAGATTCTGTCATTTTCATGGTTTTTGGTAATTTAGAAGCTAAAGCTTGCATAATTTTAATGTTCAAAGGCTTATCCTGTTCATTCCTCCTAAATTCTGGGAAAACAGGAAACAATATAATGTCAGAAAAAGGATCCAATGTGTAATCTTTCCATTCTATAATGTTACGGATTAAGAACTGATGGTCAACTTAATGCCAGCTGGATTAAATCAGCATGGTGCTGAGCATAGATGTTCTACCTGAGGAAAGTTGCCAGCATTAATAGAGACATGGAGAAGGAGAAGCGAGGCATTGTGGGTTCTCCTACATGTTGCTGTTTGAGCCATCGGTTCTCCTGGAAGAGCTCATCATGACCAGCTTCCCCAGTGTGAGTTCCACCATTCTCATCAGAGGAGCTTGGGACCCTGTTGGTGAGAGTGGCTGTAGTTCACTTTGGGGGAGCTCTGGTCCTTAGGTTGAGAATCACTTCCTGGCTCTGGAGGGGAAGAAGACGTGCTCTTTAATCTCCAGGACAAACTTGTCATGCTGGCTTTCTGGCATGTACTCAACTGTTCTTATTGTCAGAGGAGCTTGGGGCGTCTGTGTCGCTGAGGCTGGCTGTGGTGCTTTTCAGGACAGCCCTGGTCTTTGTTTTGAGTGTGACTTCTCGGCTCCAGTGTAGAACCATCAACTTACTAGCACAGCTCCTTCACCCGGCTGCCATAGACTTTCTGACTTTCACCACTGACCTTTGGGCCTTCCCAGCAGAGATCCATAAAAGAGACTGGCATGAGTCCTTCTTGGGGGCCCCAGACCTCCAGATGGACTCAAGGCAGGCCTTGTCACAGGCTCCAGGTTTTCATCTGGACTCAGGCAGGGCATTGCTGTAGGCCAGGCCCTTGGCTGAATATTCTGTCTTTAGTGTTAATGGATAAATTTCCTGCATTTTCTTGTGTTAACTCTTGGGTGACCATCATAAAATAATATTATAAATTCTGTGTCCTCCTGATTCTAATTGTTCTCCTCCCAACCCCTGACTACAACATATAACTAGACTTTACTTTTTTCCTACAAAGAGGAAAAACTGCCCCTCTACTGGGGAAAATTAGGCAGAGGACATTTGCATACATCTATTTTATACACCTGTAAAACATCTATTATGGGTAAATCATTCTAATAGTCACTTGAATACAGAGTTATGAAAAGCAGATCACTACTTTCAGAGCTTAAATTCAAAAGGGATTATGACACATCTGTGAACCCTTTGATGACATATGCCATGATTAGGGAAAAAGTCCTAAAGCCTTTCTCACAGGAGAGGAAATTTTATGAGGATGTTGAGTTTCTGTGAGAAAGTGATCTATATGTACGTATAAGTAAGTGTCTGGCAGGATTAAGTTAGTAGGAGAGGGCAAGAGCATGCACATGGGAACCTTTTCAAACCAATATGCACTTTGTTTATAATAATATCCTGCCTATTATTAAAACACAGACAGCATTAAACACAATTGTCTCTAAAATATGGCTACAACCAACACAAGCTAGGGCTATTATCATCACTGGCCTCAGTCTCTTCAGTTAGATGTACCATGTCCTTGGGCTCACTGTACCTGCAAGAGCTGGAGAAATGAAAGCAAATAGATCCAGTGAAACATGCAACACCTTGACATTTAAGATCAGCCTTCCTTAGAGCAAAGCAGAAAAGATAAAGTTCTGGTATTGATCCTACCTTGAAATATACCCAAAATGTTGACCTGGTCATCTCCAACTGTGGTGTCTTTTTCTACCAGTGGTAGATCGTGCCTACTAGGCATGGGGGAAAATGTGAAAATTCTATTCTTCAAGTAACCCCAAGTTAATGCTCCTGACGGTGGCTGTGTAACGGCATTCCTGGAAAAAGGGTTGGAAGTCTTGAAACTTGCATCCATCCAAAGAACCTGAATTAATTTCATTGTTATGATATAGGGTTCAGGACACTGATTGATGCTTGTGAGCTTCCTTGGGTGATTCTAGTACACAGATAAAGTGGTTAATCACTGTTCTAGGTGAAGAAGTGAGACTAATTCTCCCAAGTAAAGTATCTGTATCAAGTCTTGCTCCTTTAAAACCACTTTCAAGCTATCATTTCATAACTTACTCCTCTCCAAGTTTACCCATGATGTTTACTTAAATCACATCTGCTATAAGTAAAGGTTAAGGGGATTAAGGGAAGTGGTAGTGGAAGTATGTCATTCAAACTGGCCCTTACAACCTAGTGGAAGTCTATTTCTGACTAAAGTGCCCAGTTTAGGAGAAAAACGAGGACTTTAGTTATTTAACATTGGAAAGAGGTAAAGGACATAAAAATAAATGTATTACAGGGATTGCCAATTTTCATTTTTGAGATACGAATAAGCTAACCCTCAGGAAACCTTGATGTACACATTTGTGTTTATCTTTCATAGATAATGACTGCATATATTGTTAAAGAGGACTTGATGTTAAGTGTCTTCGGGTCTGTGGGGCTGTTCTAGATATCAGAAGTCTTCGGTGAAGTCACAAATGAGAAAAACATTAGAACACAGAGTCTGCACAGAGTCCAAACACATCTGTCTATAATCTTGACCAAATCCTTTGGAAAGGAAAAGCTGCAGCTAGATTTTCAAGATACTTAGATTTGGGGGTCTGGAAATTATTAACAGACAGAGGAATGAACAAGAGCAGTTGCGTGTAGTATTCTAGTTACTAGCAGAGCTCACTCTTGCCTGGTTATCGAGCAGAGGTCAGCTCCACAGCTGCACTTCATGTTACCTCATTTGATCTTTTACTTGCAAATGTGGATCATCTAGATACATAAATGTTAAAAATCCAGATGCCACTATCTTTGCCTTGCTATAGCACTAACAAAACAAACAAAAGAAAACCACCCCAGAAGTGTACAGTAAGAGGGACTGGATTGAAAAACTTGGGTTTGGATTGAGGATCAGCAGCTGACCAGCTGAGAACTTGGGGCATTTTGGTTAAACTGAATATCAGTTTCCTCAAAAGTAAGGTAAAGTTCATCAAATACCCCTGCCAGGCCTGTCCATCTCTCAAATTTATTATAAGAAAGAATATGTTTGGGAAGAAATTTAGTGTGTGACTTGCAAGTATTGTGAACAACAGATAGAAGCATTATTCAGCATCAACTTTACAAACTACTCTTTGACAAACTATCACAAAAGCTGAAACGAAGTTCCCAGTTACCTTGTGCTGCATAACAGTTACCACAAAATTTTATCATGCTTATGAAATTTAAGGACCAAGAATTTGAGGAGGGCTCAGTAGGCACTTCTTGCTTAATAGTTCTCCTGGTTGCAATCACATTTCTTCTAGAATTTCAGTCATCACAAGAGTTGACTGGGGATAGAGGTTTCAATGCCAATGCTGTGTATTTGCATGGTTAGCAAGTTGGTTTTCCTCTGTTGGTCTGAAGTCTGAACTCCCCTCCATATGGGCCACGGAACTGCTTGAGTGTCCTCACAGTATGGCAGTTGGCATGCTCCATATCAAACTATCCCAGAGACTGTGGTGAAGCTGCATTGCAGTTTATGACTTAGCCTTGGAAGTATCACATCTTCCCTTCCACCTCAAGCCTTGCCTCCAAGCAGCGGATACTACACAGAGTGTGAATGCTGACAGAGAAAAATTAGAGATGTTCTACTATCATATTTAATTATTTATATTTGCCACACCTAGGTTTTCAACCACCATAGCATGGGAATTTTGATTGCAAAAGGAAATTCTATGAGATCTGCTCAAAGTAAGACTGGAATATGCTGCCAGAGCAAGAAATTTAGAAAAGAAGACATCTAGAGGAGAAAGTAGAAAACCCAGAAAAAGAAGATGAAGAAATAGTAGAGATAAACATTATGTTGCATGAGTTTTTTAAAGAACAGTCTAGCTCACTAAGAGCTCCGAAGTGGCCCAATCATCTTATAATCAAGTTGGAATTCTAATGGAAGAGAAAATATTTGTAAATGAAACAGTTAGTTCATGGTTGAGCATAGCATATGCAGTAATTTGCCGATGATTTGACTTTTCGCTCACAGGTCTATTTACCCCGCTTTCTCTGTTCTGCTCCATATTACAAGTAACTGAACTTGCCAACTATATATCTCAGACTCCTTTGCTTACTGCTGCTGATTGCTTGCTACTTACAAGAGGCATTGGCTTGGAATTATAGTGTGAGAAAGTGAAGAGAACAGGAATTTTTCCCTCTTCCCACTATGCACCAGGTAGCCTTCCTAACAGTAACTACGTAGTCATCTCCATATTTTGAACTATCACCAGAAAACTGGTTTCTCTTTGGAATCTGGCTTCTGTGGGCAGCTTTTAGCAAGGCAATGGTTCTTACAAGATGGCCCTGGATCTTGGGGCCTGTTAATCCTATTTTCTCTCTTTGGTTTCCTTTACTGATATATTCAGGATGGCCTCATTACTTCTCATAGTCTACTCTTCCAACACCCATTGTTTTCAGTTTTTATTGTGGGGATCAAACCCTGGGCTTCCTACATGCAAGGCCAATACTCTAACACTGAGCTACATCCTGAGCCCCGGCATCCATGATAAAGTCATTTCATGGGAGCTTTGTGTTCCTGATTAATCTTGACTGATGGTAGGAAAGAACACTTCAAATGTGGTTTCAAATTTTGTTCAAATCATGGCAAAAAATGGCAACCTAAATAAAATGATCTACAACAACCACATAATGTGGTATCTAAACTCACAGGTAAAGTTTATATTTAGCGAATGAATGGGATGACCCCTGATGAGTCTCAAAGATATGGTATAAGTAAGGTTTGTGGGCCTTGTGGGTGAGAAGAAACAAGAAAAGGGGAGAAGGAGACACATAAAAAGTCTAACTCAAGGAGAATGTGGTCCCAGAAAAGAAACATTTTAGTTTTGTGGATCAGGGTGGCAGACACAGAGTCAGTAGTTTTGAATAGAACCTTGACAGGTGACTAGATTTTGAAAAATTGAAGATGGAGATAATGATATTCCAGAAGTCAAGAGGAGCAGACACAAATATGCAGCAGGAAAAAAAACATGTTTACCTTATATAATGAAATATCTAGTTTGACTGGAATACTGGAGGAAAAAGCTGGAATAGTAAGTTGAGGCTAAATAATTTATAATATTATCAGATGATATTTTAAGAACCACAATTCCTACTTTTCACTTGCTCCTGGTTTATAACTGTGTAGAAGTAACACTTCTGTTTTATGAGCTACAATTTAATAGCAAATAGTTTATTTTGTTTACAGCTCAGTCTAAAGTGCCTAATAATGTCCTTGGCATAGTAGGTGCTCAATAAATGTTTGTGGAATGAATTAATGAGGCTTGATCTTCTGATCACAGTTCCCAGTAAAAATAAAACTGTTCACTCATTCAGATAAAGATAGGGCTTTTCCCAAGGGAAGGGCATTATTTAAATGTCTTCAAATATTTCACAGAACAGAGCACAACATTAAAAATCCATTCTAAGTACATTATCAAGGTAACTGCCAGCACCTCTCAAAATGTAACTTCGAAGCACATGAGTCTGTGAGACCTCAAAGATGATGTAGTGCAACTCTTTTATTTATTTAATTTAACTTATTTATTTATTTATTTTTAGCACAGTCTGGGCTTAGGTTCAACAAGACTCAACACTTTTTTATTCCTTAAAAAATGTTCATACTAAAATGTGGTCCTGATGCAGGGGTTAATGGATCTTCAAACTGAAATGTCTTTCCAAATTTACACAGCTGCTCTGAGTCAATAGACTAGGTTCCCAGTTACCAGGCTGTGTGACAGAGCTCCAGCACCAGCTAAATTGCTATTCATTATTCTGTTGTCTCACAGCACACCCAGAAAATGAAGCCCTATAGATGTCTGGCCTTCTCTCTGGCTTATGAAAGACCCAGGAGCCAAAGGGCAGTGGTTGGAAGAAATCCATCTGTGGGTAGGGACTTTAAATTGAAATCTCAGATATACTCCAGAGCTCTGGATTACCACTTTTTGGAGCTATTGTTATTCTTCCCCACGGGCATATCTTTGCTCTGACTCGGAAAGCTGGGAAGCCTTTCCATATAGGCCTACAGCCTGCCACAGGCACTGCAGCAAGACGTTAGCAAATCGTGCCTCTGGGGCCACTGTTACTGACGGTGCTGCTGACCATGGACACTTGCTCTGGGCCCATTTATTTCAATTAGTGAGATCTAGTTTCGGCTCCTATAGTTTCTAACTCAGTCTGTTTTCATGGCTAAAAATCCCATAACAATGAATGAGAAGAATAATTTGCATTCTTTATTTGTAGAGGGAATGGTCATCTATCAAATAATATTTCAAATAAGCAGTTTATCTTGTTGTTTTATAGGAGAAGCTTTCATTACAAAGAAATTTGATCATGAGATTGCCTTTGACATTCCAGTGGGGGCACAGAAGGGGCTTGTAGGTTCTTGGTGTCTGTCACAAAAAAGTCAAACGTTTGAATGGCAGCTGTTTACGAGACTATTGCTTGAGTTCTATAGCACTTGGGGAAAACAGGGTTTCTTTTTTTTTTTTTTTTTTAAAGTAAAACAGTAGATATAGTAGATGGAAAATAGTAACATTGTAGGTGTGGAACTGAGGAGATACTTTTTACTTCTTCTCTTTTTTAAAACCAAAGGATTTTATTTGCCAATGTGTTGCTTAGTAAATTAAGGAGACTCTGAGATGTCAGGCTGAGGATGGGTCCTCGCTGGGCTGAGAATAGCTTGAGGTTCTGGAATATCCGGGTCACAAGGATGTTAAAAAGCGAAGTTATAACTGGGAGGGTCCTCTCCCCATTAGCTATCACACATGATATTTGCTAACACTTGAAATATTTACAGTTTGTCTAAGCAAGAATATACATGCTCACACGTAATCCTCACATCTATTTTTGCTACACTTCTTTCTATAAAATGAAGGAAGATATGTAGGGTCTTGCAAATTATTGCCTGTTCAAAATAATAGACATTTGTGGTGTGCAGGGCAGGGTATGCCTGGTAATCAATACAGGCCCTCTCGAAGCATGGGTGAAAACTGAGCTATAGAAAAAGGGAAGAATCTGTGTTTTGTCAAACTTTAAAATTCTAAAATTCACAGAGGTAAGATGGGCATGGCTGGACATTCCTGTAATCATAGCACTTGGGAGGCTGAGGTGGGAGGATTGCTGTGAGTGCAAGGCCTGCTTGGGCTACCCAGTGAATTCAAGTGAATTCAGTGAACTGCATAGGAAAACCTTGTCTCAAGAAAACAGAAAAAAAAAAAAAATTCACAGAGGCAGTATGAGTGTGATTGTCTTATACTTTGGTAGGTTATGAATGTAATTTTTCAAATCATATGTGTATGAACATTTTCAAAGCACTTTTTTACAATTAATTTTTATAAGAACTAACGTGAGATAAAAATATTGAAAAGAGTTCGTTCACAGCAATCTTACAAAGCTTGCAGTTGGAGGTATGGTCAGAAATAAATAGAGTTTAATTGTGATTTGAAAGCTACTGCTGATTCTTTTTAATATCCATTTTTTGTCCTCTCTGCCCCGTTGTATTATCAATATTTTTTTTTCTTGCTTTGTGATGAATTTATTTCCTGGTTAAAAAGACAAGTATGCTTGCTCAGTATTTTTGAAAAATTGAAGTGAAGCAGAAAGTTCAAGAAAGTCTAAGAAAAAAAGGCCCCCCACAACCCTTATTTTTACCTAGAAATAAACACTTCTAATATTGAAATGGCAGTTAGTCCTCATTTCTTCCTTTATGTGTGGCAAAGAGACATAAGCACATGAATTTATTATTTCTCAATTAATTACAGGTGTCTGAGTCTGGGGTCCTGGTAAGCACACACAAAGATGGAATTGGAGGTACAAAGTCTCAGTAAGACAGAAATACATGAGAATGGAAAGAGGAAAAGCACCATTGGGCAGAGGAGAAATCCAACTGTGATGCAGGCCCAGAAATCACCTTTTCCAACCATGCAGGAAGCCCTGGGACAAGAGGGCCTTTGATTGGTCCTGCATGGGGCCTTCCTACTTTTGCTTGGTCACGGAGAAGGTGTGGCACAGGCCAGGTGTTCCCACATGGCCGTGGCTCTCCTTACATGAACTGACCACAGCTCCTGCAGTGGACCTCTAGTCCTTTCTGGAGGGGAACTGAGCAGCTCATCTCTGTCTCACCACCACTGGGGGTGGAGCCTATGTCAACTGTTATTTGCAGAAACATGGATGAGAAATTTAATCTTCAAGTCACATTATCAAGTCCAGGAGTGAAAACATCTACCAGAAGCAGCTTATGTAAAACTCAGCCAAGTAAATTTAGACTTGTTCTCACTTCTTTCCTCTAGTTAAACAACTGCTTTGATAACTTGATTGCCTTGTGGATTTAGTCATTAATCTCTGTTACTATGCCATGTGAAAGATTTTTAATCATTTGCTAATTACCCTGAAAGTATGTTATAGAGACTAGGGATTTAGCTCAGTGGCACAAGCACCTGTCTGGCAAGTGTGAGTTCGTGAGTTTGATCCCCAGAACAAACAAACAAAAAAAATTATATAAAAGCATAGTCTCAGCATTGGGAAAAACCTCTTCTTCTTCATTTCCTACACTTTCTATCTGACAGTGGCTCACAGAGGTGAAGTAACTCCTCCAAGTTTACCTGGTGGCAGAACCAGAGCTAGACTTGTCCTTTAACCCCTAATATAACTACTGTATTATAAATGCTGAAGTGGCAATTAAAAGGCATTGCTGAAAAGGGGAAATGATAAAAATATACCCCCAAATCTTAATCTTAAAAAATTTACCCCTAAGTATCTGATGTTTCAGAATTTATGATGATAATTTTCATTATAAACCCCATGATATTACAAAGGACCAACCCCCTCTTACGTGTGATCATCCATACATGAAGTGAGTGGTTAAGTTGTTATAAGACCATTATTTTAAACCCTACAAAAATTCAGAATTTTTACAAATGATATTTCATGTTCATTCCAGGATATTATTATTGAGAATCTTTTAAAAACTAGGAGTAAATTTGAATTCATCTTTTGATGTTTTAAGTGGATTCTGATACCTATTTCTAAGTCAAAATCTTAGGGAAAGAAACTTCAGCCATGAAATAACCTAGTCTTATTGCTTATATATTATTTCCTTTCATGGTTACAAAGTGGGTGGGGGATGCTGAAAAATATATGTGATGATCTTTGACATACACTGTCCTTGGCTTTAGCTTTGCAGGACCATCAAAACTTGACACTCTTGACTTAAATAACGTTGTCCTTTTAGGTTTCTTTTTCTGTTGGTTGGTTTTGTTTTTTGAGACAAGATCTGCTATGTAGTCCAGGCTGGCCTAGAACTCACAGTGAACCTCCTGCCTCAACCTCCTAAATGCTAGGATTAAAGGTGTGTTCCACCACACCCAGCTAAATTTCTTAGAGAATTTGAGGTTTGGATTCCAGCACTGGCTTTGTTTTGGTTTGGGTTTGGTTTTTGGCACAGAGGGTTAAACTCAGGGCCTCACCCATGTTAGGCAAGCATTTTCCCAGTGAGCCACACCTTCTGCTCCCAGGCGTTTGAATCTTATTTTGAGAAAGGGTCTCACTAATTTGCCCAGATTGGCCTTATATTTGTGATTCTTCTCCTTAAATCTCCTGAGTAAATGGGATTAGAAGTGTGTGCCACCATACCTGGCTCAGAGTTGGGGTAAATATATTTCCTATCTAGTTCCAATTTTTTTTCAAAATCTTCACATAGTGTCGGCTCCCTCTCATCACCATGACAACCTAGGGTATTTCCAGACAAGACAAACCAGTCACTAGTATCTTCTCAGTTAATTCTGAGACATAAGATTTCAGAATTCTGTAGCACATGAGATTAACCCATGAGCACCAACATCTTCCAGTCAATGTATCATTAGTCAAAACACAGTCATGGGTGTCGAAACCCTACCCAGGTCAGTTTAAGGCAAAAAAAGGAAAGATATTGTTTCATGTGACTAGAAAGTCTAAGACTGAGGATAGTTTTAAGTGATGGTAAATTCATGTTCAGAGATGTCTGCATAAAACAGTTCCTTTTTCTCCATCGGTTTTTCTTCCTTCTGTGATAACCTGAATCTCTTATAGCCATTGATTGCCCCCAAATATCCATTGACAGTTTTAGACTTTTAGCTAGCAGTCACTGAGAATTGTCTTTTCAAAAAACAAAAAAAACCCTCCAAAAAATAAAATAAAGTCTCAGAAAATTCGTTAGTTGACCTGATCAACATCATGTACCCCAAAATCTTGAGTTTGGGATACAGTAAACACTATACCAACTGAGTGAAAAATAGGGTAGAATGACTCTGCAGAGAGTGAGCATTAATAAAATGCTCAATAAAAAAATACATAGGCTAGATTGTCTCTTATGAATAACATAACATCAAAACCAAAATTATCCAGAGTCAACATATTAATCAGAGGAAAAGAAGAAACTCTCTAAGTCAAAAGACTGCAAGTTGAATGACAGAAGGTTGAACATGACATAATCCTGAATAATCACAGAATCACAATATTATCTAACTGAATTCATTCACACCCTGAATTTTACATTTTTTTTTCCTTTAGGCTATAATTTTTTTTTTAGGCTATAAATTTAGCCAGGATAGGTTGGTCATCATTCTCAAAGTTGAGGTTCAGTGTCTCTTTGGGTCTCCTAAATTCTGACTTACTGGGTCCTGTGTTCATTCTTATCTGGTATCTCTTGTCTCCTGTAATTCACACCTGTCCCTTTGCCTCACTTCTGTGTCTCAATCCTGCAATCTTACAATTATTCTCTGAGCTCCCTGTCATCTCTCTCTTGCTCTACTCTTCCTTCTGGAATCTATACAATCTTATCATCTGAAGTATCATTTGGCATAATTCTCCTTAGGAAAGAAAAAAGATGCTTTTTTTCAGGCATGCAAGTTACAGAGGTGACAAAAGAATACAAAGAAACATTGAGGTAGAGATGAGGAAAGTGATACAGTCTCTGAATTCATAGTTGTATGAAATCCATCACATAGTTGAGCAGCTGGGAATGAGACTCAGATAGTCACAGGCAGGGAGGAACAGTGTGCAGATGTAGCTGTAGAGAACATAGTGGGTCAACCTTTGGATGAATGAGTATATTGCTGAGCTATTGTATCTCAGTTGAAGTCATATGGTATCGATATAGGGGACAGAAACCCCCAGCCTTCTAGATGCCCTGTACAGGTTTGTGTTCTGTAAAATTTAAGAACAGATTCTAGGAATGATGGAGGTTAAGAAGCAGAATATATTTACTGTGAGAAAAAGCTTCTGTCTGAGAGAGACATAAGTGGTCCCAAGTGGGTTGCTGAGAACCTTGTCTTTTCTGGGGATTTTATAGAGCAAAACCACCAGGTGAGGTGGGTCCTAAATGGGGAAAAATGGGAAATTGTAAGGTGGGTGTCAGGTGGGACAGGACTGTGGTCAACCAATAAGATCATGAGTATAATTGCTAAGGTAAAATTGATTAAATTGGGGACAAATGAGGAAGCAAGTCATGTAGCAAGCAGGTATGAATACAGAATAGGGCTCTTCCTGTAGAGGGCTGGGTTAGTGGCTCCTTCTGGTTTCCTCAGAGACCTATTTAGAATGTCTTTTTTAAAAAAATTTTAAATTTTATTTTACAGAGAGTAAAACAAAAGAGGATAGAACAACGCAGATCAGAACAGAACAATACACACAACACAGCACTTCACAACAAGATAATTGGATATCAGCAGAAGCTACCATAATATCTCTTTCTTTGAAATAGTTGAGCAAAGCTTCACAAACAATAATATCAAACATAAAAAAACAGAATAAGAGCATTCAAGAGAATGAAAGTATTACAAGCCATTCTCAACCGAATAGCAGAAAATGAACAATGGCTGCAATAAAATCTCATTTTCCATAAAAAATTTGTTTATATTATTACACATATTAAAATCCAGTAAGACACAACATGATAGAACCAATGGTAATAGAAGAACAAACTCATGGCAGGACTTCAAAGCAAGATGATGTTAAATCAGCAATGGCTGCCATGGTTTCTTGTTTTCTTCAAAGTAGCTGTTCATACCATCACACATAATAAGGTCAAATAAAACAGAATAAAACCATTCCAACCAATGAATGAAAACTTTACAAGTCTTCAAAGCAATATAATGGGGATCCATGATTACCATAGAATCTTATGTACTCTTACCTTTTCTTACACTAGGGAGACTATGCGGTATTTATACATGTGAGTTTGATTTATTTCACTTATGAGTATGGTCTCAAGTTGCATCCATTTATTTATAAATATCTCAATGTGATCATTCTTTATAGCTGAGTAGTACTCCATTGTATAAAAGTACCACAATTTTTTTTTATCCATTCCTTGGTTGACGGGCACTTAGGTTGTTTCCAAGATCTGGCTATTACAAGTTGTGCCACTACAAGCATGGGTGCACATATATCACTGTGGTATGATGTTTTCAGTCCTTCTGGGAATATGCCTAGGAGCGGAATAGCTGGGTCAAATGGGACCTCCAATCCCAGCTTTTTGAGAAATCTCCAGACTGATCTCCACATTGATTGCACCAGTCTGCACTCCCACCAACAATGAAGAAGAGTTGCTTTTCCTCCACAGCCTCTCCAGCATTTGTTTTGGTAGTTTTGTTGATCCTGGCCATTCTTTCTGGAGTGAGATGGAATCTCAGTGCAGTTTTAATTTGCATTTTTCTAATGACCAATGATGATGAACATTTTTTCATGTATTTATTTGCCATTCATATTTCTTCATGTGAGAACTGTGTGTTCATCTCAGATGCCCATTTTTGGATTGGGCCTTTGAATTTTGGGAGTCTGATTTTTTAAAAATTCTTTATAAGTTCTAACAGAAGTCTTTTGTTTGAGGGACAGTTCGCTAAGACTTTTTTCCCAGTTTTGGGGCTTTCTTTTCACTCTGATGGAGATTTCTTTGGGCATGCAGAAACTCTTTCATAAGATGTGATCCCAGTTATTGATTCTGGGAAGTATTTCCCATGTAGTTTGGTTCTTGTTCATGAATTCTCTACACCCCTATGTCTTCAAGATTTTTACCTACTTTGTCTTCGAACAGATTTAGTGTTTCTGTTTTAATATTTAGATCTTTGATCCATTTAGATTTTAGTTTAGTACATGGTGATAGGCATGGGTCTAGTTTTAGTTTTTGACATATGGATAGCCAGTTTTTCCAGCACCATTTATTAAAGAGAGACTATCGTTCTTCCAGTGAACATGTTTTGCCCTTTTATCAAAGATAAGGTGGTTGAGTGTGTTCGTATTTGTATCTTCTAGTCTATTCCATTGATCTTCAGGTCTGTTTTTATTCCAGTACCATGTTGATTTTATTACGGTAGCTTTGTAGTATAACTTCAAGTCAGGGATTGTGATGCCTCCTGCCTTGGCTTTGCTGTTAAGAATTGCCTTTGCTATTCTAGGTCTCTTCTGATTCCAGATGAATTTTAGGAGTGATTTCTCTACATCTATGAGGTATGTTAGTGATATTTTCATTGGGATTGCATTGAATCTATTTAGAATATTAGTCCAGATGTTTATCCTTAGAAGTCTGTGGGTGCATGTGTTTTATTATTTGTCTTGAGGTCTGGCCCACAGCAGGAAGTGTTTGTCTCCCCCATAGTTGCAAGGTATCTGGCCTCTGCACTGACTCCTCTGAGGGCCCAACCCTGTCTGACTGCCTGTAATATTCTGTCTAACTTAGTTGCCTATAACAGTATGAAAGAGTGTTACAGAAGGAGTATATTCATTCTTCTCTTGCTAAATGAAGATATTTTAAATATTTGTTTATTGCAATTGTGCATACATTGCATGGATCTTAATGGCAGTGAATGACATAATTAGTCACTTTCTGGCTTAGTAAAATAATCAGCTATTCAATGACAAATAGAGTCTAAAAATAAGTTTGTCATCTTCAACAATTTAGATAACAAAGTTGTTTAGATAAACAAGAGACCTGTGTCATAGTTTTTTTTAAGGAGCTTATAAGTTTATAATCTTTTAGCAGGGATTCTTTAAGCTTTGGTTCTATGAGAACTACCTGAGGGCTTTTCAGAACTGCAGTGTGGAAGGCTTGAGCCCTGGAGATGCTGATTTGGTAGGTTGCATTGAAGGTCTTGAATGTATGCTATTAAAAACATACTGTGATTTTACAATAGCTGATCTTTGACTAGACTTTAAAAGCACAAGTTTATGTGGAGGAACAGGCATAGGACCTGTCATTCTGTACAATCCCTGTGCTGGAATTAATGTATTGCATTACCTTTTTCCATCAAATTTATCCTGATATTAAAAGGTCAAATTTTCCCTTCTTGCATTTCACTGAAGTACTGGATGTTTAGTCAGCTCTTAGGAGAGGGATATAATCCTCAACAATTAGCAAAACAGTCCAAATGGCAAACTGTATTTACAAAGGAATCAAGATGACAATAAGCAAAGCTAAAAGCCTCAGGCATTACAATTTAATGACTGGATGACAGGAGACCTCTGCTAACTGATTGCATTTTATAACCACAGTATAATAAGGAAATTCATCTTGAAGGACTGCCCAAATTCCTACAGAAGAATTTCCTAGACATGATAAATTCACAGTAGAGATAACGGCACATTTTACATTCAAGAGCTTATAATGATATACGTGTCTCATAATATGAAGCTGAGGGTGCTGAGCTATAATTTAGCAATCTATGAAGGGGAAAGCTGCAACCGGGGTGAAAGATTTGTTAGGAACTTAGAATAATAACTCAAATCATCTATCTAATGTCTCCAGCTGAAAGAAACATAGACTGGATCAGAGAAACCTTTGATATCATAGTTGTAGAGCATAAAACCATCAGTAAAAAGCTGTGGACGCTTCCTACAATGAGATAATCAGAACTTAGACTTCAGGTAAAAAAAGGAAAAGGAATGTGATCTAGTTCACTTTAAAATTTAACTTATTTTAGCAGGCATATAAAAGCTTAAAAGTTGGTACATGCTAAAGTGGTAACATGATGTATATAGCTGGTTAAACATATCCCTCATGTATGTCAGTCATTTTTGTACAGGAGAAACTTCCAACACCCTCTTTTCTAGTGTTCTGAAATATACCGAGAAGCAATGCTAGTTACAGTCATCCGAGTGCACCAGGACTTCCTGTTGCTATCTAACTCAGTACTCACTGAAGAGCTTTTCCTCATCTTTCACGTCACAGTTCTCTACAGCCTGCGATGGCCTTCATTTTACTCTCCCCTTCCCTAAGATCTACCTTTCTAGATTCCAAATATGAGTATGATCCTGTCATTCTTGTCTTTCTGTGTCTGGCACTTCACTAAACAGTGATCTTCAGTCCCAACAAATGATGAGTTTTCATCCTACTTTATGGCCTAATAATATTCCATTTTTTACGTATACTATTTTTTCTTCACCCACTCATCAGCTGATGGATACTTAGGTTATATCCATTTCTTGGCTATCAGTGAACATGAAAGTGTAGGTGTCTCTTTGACATATTGATTTCATTTTCTTCAGATGTATACCCAGGAGTGGAATTCCCATGTTGTAGAGTAGTTTGATTTTTAACTTTTGAAGAACCTTTATACTATTTTTCATGTCTAGAAGAATTGACATTCCTGCCAAGAATACACAAGTCTCCCTTTCCTCTGGATTTTAAGGGAATGACAGCTTTCATTTTACATCACTTCAAAGTATTTAGATACTGTTCTTGAGGGCTCCTCTTCATTCTACTTGAAATCAGAAGCAAAGAGAGGAGGTACAGGTGAGTACAGAGGTGACATGGGCTCATGATAGAGCAGAGGTAAAGAAGGGATGCAGTCAAGATGGAAATAATGGAAGCATATTAATATACTGGTTCCTTATTTACTACTTCAAGTAATAGAATTTCCCACATTCATCCACTCATTCATTTATTCAGTTATTCATTCAATGATCTTGAGTGAATTCCTAGTATATGCTGAGGTTTCTTGTAAGAGTGAGTAGTTATCCCTTAAATCTTTTTTGCATCTCACAAGTAAGAAAATTAAAATGCAGAAAGCAGAACAGTGCAACATTTATTCTTCTTTTAGTTCCAATGGACAATTGGAAGGTGAAAAAGGGAATCATATTACCATGCTCATATATGACATAAAGAATTCTGTAAGGCTTAAGGAGTGCCAGAGACCTGCATAAAAGTGAAGGCCACCATAAACTGAAAGGGAAAAACCGAATAAAGATTCTTTTCTAAGTAGGAAATGCAATTAGTACTCTACAAGTACTCTACAAAGATTTACAATTCCAGAGGTTGTTAAACATTTTCTAAATTTCATGCAGAAAGTAAGCAGAATGGGAACAGCTAAAACAAAGATGCAAACAAGAATTAACTGTCAAAAAAAAAAAAAAGAATTAACTGTCATTGTATCTAACCTCAGCAATAGAGAAATTAACAGCTAAAATAAATCAAATAAGATGAAATCGATCTGAGAAGAAAGATGACAAATACTCAGACAGTCTCCATTGTTTACAAGAAATAAGTATATAAAAGTAAGATCTTGTAACTAAACATGAAGAAATACGGTGGGTTTTTTTTCCTATCATAGTGTACGTTGAACTCAGGTCTTTCAGCCTGCTAAACAAGAGCTCTGCCCCCGCGCCACATTTTCCAACCCCTTTTCACTTTATTTGGAGACAGTTTCTCTAAAATGCTCATGCTTTGCTCAAGTATGCAAGCCTCCTGCCTCAGCCTTTGGAATAATTAGGATTAGAGACATGTGCTACCATGCCCAGGTCCAATTGATACTTTTAGCACAAGAGTTTGAAAGAAGTGCTTTAAATTACCTTATACTACATCCTAATGGAAACTCCAAATGAATTAAAAAATAGTAGGTTTAAAGTAAAATAGTGCATTTTAAAGAAAGAAATAAAATCAATGAATGTAGCCAGTTTTAGGGTCAAGTAGGAAGTGTTTCTAAGGAATAAGGAATAAAAGAAGTGACAAAGGAAGTCATGTCAATAGATATAATAAGTTAATAGATTGCTCCTAAGTTTAAAAATGAAAGCTCAAGTAGAAAAATATTCTTGACAGAGAGCAACTATTATCTCATACATATAAAATGTTAAAATTAGCAGAATTAAAATGACGACATGATGCACAATGTTCCAAAGAGCAAACACAATGGTTAAGAAATAGCAATTAACAGTAAATATTCGAGGTAATTCAATGACATGTTACTTTTATTATTTTTATTTTATTCTTACACTGTCTAACCCTTTTAGTTAGAATGTTTTTTAAAATAGAATGTCTCGTCCCAGTGAAATAGGACCTCTCAAAGGTTGTTATCATAAAATAAAATATTAACTACTAATGCCATTTCCTGCATGGTTATCATGCAGTTGTCTTTATGTGGGTTCATATCTGTCATTGAGCACTCCTTTGGGGAAACTTCCTAGAGTCATTTTGTAACTTGCACAAGTCATTCCACTGGGGACTGATGCCAGCACTAATTTCATTGCATTTAAAATCTTTTTGTTTGCAAAGAGTTTTCAAGTACTCATATCTTTGGATCAGTAATTTCATTTGTTGGTATCGTTCTAAAGAAATGTTCCTAATTTTGGGAAAGATGTAAGTGTTTAAATACGCCCATCCCAGTTTTGTTTAACAGGGAAAAATTGGAAGCTGTGTGAATAACTTTAGAACAGTTGTATAATATCCATGATATATAACCTGATGAAAATCATAAATGACATGAAAATGCTTATGATATTATAGAACATAAAAAATAAAATACAAATGTATGAATATAGCACTGTGAATTAATCAAAATTTTAGCTTTGGTTATGTTTAGATTGGTGGAATGATAAGCACCACCCTTTTCTTTTTCTCCCTATTTTTGATGTATTTCCTGGTTTCCTCTTATGAAAACATAATATCATATGCAGAAAAATATGTGTGATCTAGTAGAGACTATCTAAACTTGGGTATGTGTTTTATAGAAATACCACTGTACTTTTATTACTGATATTTGCAAATATCACCTTCACGCCCTAGCTCTGGGTGTCCTCTAGCCTTTGGGCTCAAGTGTGCATCATGTTTCTATTTATTGCTCACACACGTATATGGCAATGACTCATTGACTCATAGCTACGACCTGCAGGGACAGAGACAGTCACGGATCAGCAGAGGTTATGAGAATACAGCGCTGCAACATTTGCTTACTTATCTGGTGCTAACTTATTTTTGTTTTGAAATTCTAATTTTAAAACAAGGTTGTCTAAAGAGCACAACACAAAATAAATTCTCTTAGTGATTTTGGGGTTCTTGAATATAACCAAAGTGTCTATGTGTTTTAATGTATGATTTGTATGATGTGAATGAAATATGCAGGAACATGTTTTCTGATAAATATTTGAGAAATGCGACATTATAGAAGTTGAAGATTTTCATAGTTCCCTCAAGGTCTTCCTGACACAGTCCTTTATGTACTGTTCTGTGCATATTAGTGCATAGTAAAAATGTACGTATTCCAAGTTAAGAATTTGTGGGCATTAAGATAATTGATCTAGCAAAATAATTTGAGCAACCTGTCAGAAATATTTTTAAGTGGCCAAGACACACATGGAAGGGGATAGGAGGGGGGAGAGAGGGAGAGAGAGAGAGAGAGAGAGAGAGAGAGAGAGAGAGAGAGACTTTATATATTTAGTTGAAAGCCATTTTTCAAATACTTGAGAAATGGTCATTCACAGCTATTTGGGGAATCCTTGTATCCTTACTATGGCTGTGTGAAGTGACAATTTTAGAGTAAGCTTAACTTAGTTTACACGGCTTTGTTCTTTGCTAATCCAACCAGCCAGATTTTATTAAAATCCTAGTATATAAAAAGTCAGGATAAAGGTGTTTCTACTGTGAGCGTGTTAGGGATGGATGTGAACCCTTCTGTGACATTGGATGGGCCACTGATGGCATGATGGCTGGCTTCAGAAAACTTTGCCTGTGTTTTCCACTTCCATCAAGCATTTTCTGTAGTTTTACATACATAATCTTATGAGAAATGTTATGTAAATGCAACTTCATAAAACATCTCATCTTTTCCCAACCCCAGTGGCCAACTGTAAAACTAAAAAACATGTAAAAAAAAAAAAATTCTGGGCCTGCCACTGACAGGATCGTGGATCTCTGGGGCTCTTTTCACAGAGAACCCTTGTGTCTATCAGCTTCTATTGGGCACCAGAGAGACTTTAGTACCTGTTGGATACATGGTATGCATTCAACTCCAAAAATCCTGATGTGATGGAAGTCAATATAAATTCAACTTTGAAACTCCATCTTGATGAAAGTGCAGTATTAATCACTATTGATTTGTGGGATTTGATGAGATTAAACTTCTCATTTCTAGAGATTCACCAAATCAAGTGCATACAGTGCTCCCAAAATGAATGAACCTGCTTAAGTTTATCATTTCATCTACAGATTTTGTCTATTAATTCAATGACTATTGAGGACTTGCTAATGGATTGACACTGTTCTAGGATCTAAATACACTATAATAATCTGGGCACCACCATTCAGGCCCACCTGATCATTCCATGTGGGGAGCCCATGGCTTTGTGTTGAGTTTGAACACTTAGGAATTTGTTGATGCTTTGCATCATGGGCTTCCAGAATGGCTTCTCCATGGATCTGCTGCCAATACTTTCCCTCTGAGGTCCTGCTGCCTCCAGACTTCATTCACACTTATTCCTGTTCTTTTGGACCCTCTTTATTCAGCCTGTCACACTCTATATCAAAAGCACTCTCCACTTCTCCCTTCCTTCAGCAGAACTCTGTTTAGAAAATTAAAAGTCCAGGAAGGAAGTTGTCTGTAAACATTTTTTGGCATCTTTATTCTCTAATACAAAGGTCTGTCAAATTGGCACAAAGATCTGGAATGGAAAGAAATGTATGAGGGAAAGAACATAGAAAAAGAAGAAAACATAAGTATACATCAATAAAAAATAACCTGAAGAAAGTGCAGTAAGGACCCTGCAAACCTTTGCTTTCCAGGAGACAGTTTACCTTTAGTTTCCCAGGGATGTATGTTTTTAACCAGCTCAGTCTGAGCCCTTAAGAAATTGAATATGTTTGCTTTTGATATAGGTCAAAGGACTTAAGATAAGATCTCATGAACTTTATCTGGGTTCTAATATTTATGTGATTCTGGTCCTTATTTCTATAATCTAATCTGAAGTAAAAATAAACTAGAAATATTGTGGACTTTTTAGCTATTTTTCCTACCAAATTTTTGATTTCCTTTATTCTTTTCTAATCTGGCATAAACTGGACACATTTAATATAGTTATTTTCTGATTAAAACAACTGAATGTAGAGAAGAATATTTATAATTATTCCTCCAAAATAAAAAAATTATACCTATTTCATTTATAGCTTAGGAAGAAAAATGATATTCATTCACTAAGATAAGGAAGGTCAAATACATCACAAGGATTCTCAAGAATGTATGCTCCTTGGGGCACTCTGTGGCAGCTTCTTTGGAATCAAAAGCTAAATTTGGGGTTTTTTACTCAAGAGTCTAGACATCAACAAGCTGATGTGAGAAGGAATATAATTTGGTCTTGGAATGTTATACAAATAGTAGTGCAGATAAATGAGGTCTAGAAACTATAATTTGCACAATTTTCTAAATCATCCTCACAGCTAGTTTCATGGAACATAGCATTTAACTTTGATTTTGGATGGCGCTGGTATTTCTGTACTTGAGGGTACATGAACTACTTGAATCCTAAACCATATATTCTTGCTTGCTTGCTTGATTGCTTGCTTTCTCTGCTGCTTTCTGGTTCAGAAGGAAGTCTTGTGAATGTGATACAGATCTCTTTCTCATAAACAATACTTCCCTGACCTTTATCTAATTCTTGTCCCTCACTGGTTCTCAAGCAGTTCTTTATCTTGTTATCAGGATTTGCCCCATTTAATCCTCTTTCTCCAATACTTAGTATGCATCTAGTTTTCATTTCAAGTAGTAGACATCACAAAAATAATATATGAAAAACAAAAGGAGCAAGTCTTTAATGCATGTTGACTGAAGAGATTTGATAAATTTAAAGATTTATTATTCTTCAAGACAAACATTTAAGAGTTTTCCTTTAAAATATTTTCCTTGGATATGCCTTTTTTGCTTTGGAATTATTTGTATATTAAACAGTTAAATATGCGCATTGGAAGAAAATCTATAATTCCATCTGGAGATCACAGTGATTTCCAGGTAGGAAGAGGTAAAGTGAAGCAGCTGCTTTGACTTCTAAAATATAATAGTAGAGTAAGTAAATCCAGATCAGAAGTGGTGTTAAATTTACTGTTAGGTAATTATTTTTGAAAGTCAGTTTTTGCTGGAATGTGGCTTGCAAAGTGTTTCTTAAATTTTAGTAATGCTACTTGACATTTCTTACATTTATTGGCAATTTAGGTAATACTTTATATGTTATGTTCTTGGTCTGATTATTCAGATCCTTTGTAAAAAGGGAGAATAAGGATGCACCAGATATAATGAACTTTTAAAGTATATTCGTAAGGTATGAGATACAGATCGGTAGATAGATGAAACATTTTGATTCAGTTTTGCACAAAAGTCTGAAATGTTAATTTATATGCATAAGCACTTTCATCAGCCTCAGTGTTAAAATGACCCAGGATGAGTGGATACAATAAAACTGAAATGGATCAGATTTTGCTTTTCAAAATCATTCATGATAATTAAAAACATCCACTTCTCTAAGAAAGAAGCCCAGTTCTTTACAAAACTTGAAATGCATGATGCAAATTTTTTGCAACTAAAATATAGGGAAGCAATGCTTTCACTTCTTCCTAAAAAAACACTGTGCATTATCCTTTCTATATAGGAGTGATTATGCTAATGTTTCTACCAGTATTTTCTTTACTGTTACATTCTGAGATAGATACAATCTCCTTCCTTAATAAGAAGGAGTTGAAAGTACAAGGTCTCACGTGTAAGTACCCTGTAGACAGCCTATGGCTAGCATCCTAACTTCAAAGTCCATCCTCTTATGCTAGGTATGTGGTAGCTTTCATAAAATGCAATATTGAGGCCAGAAGTGGAAGAATGATGTTTAAAAGAGAAAGCAGGTAGAGCTTTGTGCCTATGTCACTAAGCTGAATTGATCACAGATCAAGTTCAAGGAAAGGGAAAATTTAGGAGCCGATCAGCTACCCAAGTCCTGGAAAAAACACAAAAATGAAATAATTAGTGAAGGAAAAACTAACAAAGTAACTTCAAGAGATGAAACATATATATCTGGTAAGAGCTACCAAAAAGCAAAATAAATTTATTAAAAATATGTATTAAGTACTTCTGCATGCTGAAAGAGAAGCATGGTCCAGGGACACAGTGATGCATTTTTGTTTTGCTCTGTTTTTTGTCTTGTTTCATTTTTGTTTTTGTTTCTTTCCAGTGTTAGGATTGGATCCTAGGTCTTTCACTTGCTAGGCAGGTATGCTACCATGAAGCCACATCCTGAATCCTACAGTCAAAAAAGCTATGGAGAGAAAGAGTGTCTCGTAACTCCTTTGATTCCAAATGATGGAACACCTGACCCAAATTGGTTCAAGTAAAAAGACACAGTATTGAAATCTTTTTTTTTAATTTAAAGAGAGAAAAAAAAAGCAAAACAGGAAAAAAGGGTAGCAACAATACAGAATTCCAAAGGAAAAAAAGAAAAAAAAAGGAAAAAAACACTAAGAAATCACTGGTTGATAAATTACATATTGTGATCTTGGATATAGTTGTTCAAGTTGAAAAATTAAAGGATACATAGTAGACATTCAAACAGTGAGACTGCAAACAGTTCTGTTCAACAATCCAACAAAGATTCAGCAATATGGTCATCTATTTTACATACTCAAACATACATGCAGTTATATCCCTTAGAGCACTTTCTTTTCCTCTTTTTTTTTTTACAATAGCAATTACACATTTTGGGTTTTATTACTCTTATAGTTCTTATTACTTTTACACTAGAGACACATTGTGATATTTATAAATATGGTTCTTATTTATTTAACTAATGAGGATAGTCTCAAGTTGTCTCCATTTACCTATGAAGGCCTCAAGATCATCCTTTTTTATAGCTGAATAATATTCCATTGTATAAAAAGATCACATCTTTTTCATCCACTCTGCAGTTGATGGGCATTTTGGTTGTTTCCAAGATTTAGCTATTACAAATCATGCTGCTATGTACATGGGTGCACATATATCACTGTGATATGAACTTGTCAGTTCTTCTGGGAAAATACCCAAGAGGGGAATAGCTGGATTGAATGGAACTTCCAATCCTAGTCTTCTGAGAAATCTCAATACTTAATTTCCATAGTGGTTGCACCAGTCTACATTCCCACCAACAGTGGAGCAGTGTTCTTTTTTCCCCCGCAGCCTCGCCAACATTTGTTATCAGTTGATTTCTTGATGGCAGCTATTCTTTCCGGAGTAAGGTGGAATCTCAGTGCTGTTTTAATTTGCATTTCTCAAATGACCAGTGATGGTGAACATTTCTTCATGTATTTATTTTCCATTTGTATATCTTCCTCTGAGAACTGTGTGTTCATCTCAGATGCCCATTTTTGAATTTGGGGAGCTTGATGTTTTTCAATTCTTTATATGTTCTGAATATAAGCCTTTTGTCTGAGGGATTTCTGGCTAAAATTCTTTCCCATTCTTGGGTCTTCTTTTCACTCTGTTGGTGATTTATTTTGAAGTGCAGAAACTTTTCAATAATATGAGATCCCAGTTGTTGATTCTTTGAAGTGTTTCCTGTGCATTTTGCATTTTGTTCATGAATTCTCTGCCTAGTCTCCGAGACTTCTACCTACCTTGTCTTCTAGTAGATTTAGTGCTTCTGTTTTGATATTTTGGTCTTTGATCCATTTAGACTTTAGTTTTGTACATGGTGATAGGCATAAATCTAGTTTCAATCTTCAGCATGTGGAGAGCCAATTTTTCCAACACCATTTATTAAGGAGGCTAGCCTTCTTCCAGTGGACATATTTAGCCCCTTTTTTGAAATTCTGTAATATTTCTACCTTTTTTCCTGTTTTTTTCCTCTTTAAATAAAAAAATTTAAAAAAAAGAAAATTTAGTCACCGTGTAGAAGTTGAGAAAAGGAAAATCCTTTGATATAAACATGATCTAGGAAAAGAAACATCCTGCTTGGGTCTATCAGCCTTGTAATCAAAAGAGAACCCACTCATGTGGCATGTAGTATGTAACTAAGCATTCAGATGTAAAGTGCAGCACAGTCAAGCCACAATGACTGTAGTTTCTCTAAAGTAATTTATCAAGTAGAAAAAACTTATAGACGTAATACAAGATAACTTTTGCTGTAGTGCATTTTAATTCTTCATTCTATTTGCAGTTTTCATCATATGCAAGGTAAATTCAATAGGCTTTATGTGGATGAATTCTTTCTGACACATTTTTCAAAATACCATTTCAGTGGAATATTTCTAGTGACTGCTTTATAATCCAAGGCACAGATAAAACCCTGCAAAGTAAACCAGCAGCTCCAGGTTGCTCTATTCATGTAAGCACTGTGAAACACATGGAAGTCTGAAAAT
Source organism: Hydrochoerus hydrochaeris (assembly GCA_004027455.1). NCBI lineage: Eukaryota > Metazoa > Chordata > Mammalia > Rodentia > Hydrochaeridae > Hydrochoerus > Hydrochoerus hydrochaeris. The sequence goes on along the minus strand of PVLA01005107.1, from coordinate 18,519 downwards.
TCCTGAGCTCCTCTCTACCACTATTATCATCCTCCTGTTTTTCCTCCCATAGTATATATGAACACATGCGCTTTTATCAATTTATGTACTTTCTGAGGAAGAAGAGGAAAAATATTTGGCTTACTATATTTATTTCCCCTTTAATTGGGCTTTCTCCATCTCTTCACTCTTTTACTTAAGATAGTTATAATTATGTGCTAACTAGATGGTTAGGACACAAAGAGAGATGATCAGTAAGACAAAATTATAATTTCAAACAGTGGCTCACAGAAAGTAAAGAATGAACTTTCAGTTTAGAACTTGTTGGAAATGCAACAAGGGCTCAGACTTCATCCAGCAACTTGTGTTTCAACATTTCTTTTAGGGATTCTGATCTATACTCAGGTTAGGAACCACTGATCTACAGAAAGAGAAACAATTAGAATTTCCAAATATTTTCGTAAGGTGAATAAGATTTGTATATTAGTTTCTATTGGAACAAAGAAGAGGCTTCCGACCTTGTCTGCATGGAGTACAGGTTGTGCATGCTTTGTGACTGACACATGGCAGGCCAGAGGCAGCAGTGCTCAGGAGACAAAAGATGCTCACTCACACACTATCACCCTGCAGGTACTCAGATAGCAGTGTGTGTGTGTGTGTATGTGTGTGTGTGTGTGTATGTAAACCCAACCACAGGAAGACAACTTGAAGGAGATGCCCAATGAACAAACTCCGCGGGGCTAAGCACTAAGAAGCAGACCCCGTGGCCCCAGCATTGCTTCATCTCAGGTCTAGGGAGCATGCCCTCTTAGGAAAAGGTCAAATTCCCCCGAGGGAGGAAGTCACCTGCAGCAGGAGCTGCTGAGTTGCCTGAAGCCATCCAGTCCAGCAGCCACAACCCAGTGCCCACCTGTCTGAACTTTTCTATTACTCTCCCACGGGGAGATGGAGCCCTGCCAGTGAGATATGCACCGAGGGGCTTTCTTAGCACAGGGCACTAAGTGTAAGCCACAGAATCTGTCAGAGATCGGGTACTGAGTGAGGACCACTGAGCCCTAGGGATGAGGGGAACAACAGGCGTGATCCTAATTAGGGATGTAAAACCAGAAATCGAGAGATTGGTGGGACAGTGAGAAATACAGGGGCTTGCAGTGGCTGAGCAGTGTGAACCAGGGGTGGAGAAAAGACACTGGAGAAGTGCTAGATCAGACACTCTCCCCCTTCCCATCAGAAGCTATCTCCATGTGCACCCATGTGAACATCCTCCCACCACCCTCTGAACTGGACTGATTTCCACACAGAAGTGCTCTCTTCTACTGAGCCCTCAGGGCCACTGAATTCATGGGCTGCAAGGAGACTGTGAAACTGAATAACTGGGGCATGGGATCACTGGGGGTGAAGAAAACAATCTGAATCAATGCCTGGAAAGCTACTTCCTGCATGCTCCAGAAACCACTGAAATCCCAGGTTAGATTGAAAGCGCAAGTACTGCTTTGACCCAAGAGTAAAAAGGGGCAAAGAGGAGTCTGATGATGCATAAAAGGATGGTGCATAAAAGTGGGGCTACCTCATGGCTGCAGGAGGCTACTGTAGTAGCCTGCTAGAGAAACACTGGACAGAGCTGGTACATAAATGTAAATGGGAAGCACAGGATGCAGACAGAGATTACACAGAGCCAACAGCAGAGCCTGTAGCACAAACTCAACCAGAACTTGAGGTTGCTACCTGTCAACAGAACCCTAGGGACCCACCGACATTCTGAGAACATCAGAGACACCCTAAGCAGGAAACTTTCCAGTGTGTGTGTGTGTGTGTGTGTGTGTGTGTGTGTGTGTGTGTGTATTCATTCTTTTTCTGGTTCAATTTTTTGAGTGGCTTTCGTATATATCTATGTATGGTTATACCTATGTGTATACATTTTCTACTGTTGCTTGTAAACCATTCTATGTAGTTACATCATGCAAGCTCACTTGAAAGTTTGTTTCTGGGTCTTACCTAAACTTCCTTGACTATTCATTAAACAATCGGATACAATCTCCATTGCTATCTTCTCATATCTTATCTACAATGCCATTCTTGCTTTACCTTTTATTTTCCCCTCTCATATCTTCCCATTTCCTTATATTTTTCTTTTCTTATCTCCATTTTCCTCTCCTATTGCTTTCTTCTATAGATGAATTATTAAGATTACTTTCAGTGCTATAGTATCTTAATGTCTCATAGTAGGTTTTCCCTTACCAAAGTTTATTTCATAGGATTTCTAGTTAATGTTTCTGTTAGGTAATAAATTAGACCTAATCTCCTTTTATCATCTTTCATTATTCACATAAAATTCCTCCCCCATTCCCTTTTGTCTTTCATTGATGTCATTGTAATTAGATTTCAAACTTTACAGTCAACCTTACTTGCAGCTGTAAACTTTTAGAGATAGACATTATTTGTTACCATCCCTTTTACGCAAGATCTATATTACCTTAATCTGATATATAAACAAGAATTTTAAAGAAGATTTATATGATTAGATACCTCAAATTACTTTGATTTAGTTTTCATATCATTAATCAATTCCAAAAATGTTCATTAGGCATATCTATTATATACAAGATATATCTGGGCTCTGGAATTGTACAGAAAAAAACCCAGGCTTTTCTACTTGGAGAGATTTCAGCAAATGGCCTAATATAGACAGAATACAGAATGATGCCTGTTTGGAGAGGACTAAGCATAGAGTGTTGTAGATAAATAACAAAAGGACAGATTATGACTTAGACTTGGGTCTGGAAGAGAACAGCTCCAAGGATTCCTCGAAAAAAATACTAAAGCTGAAAGCCATGAAGGATAAAGTGAAGCTCTACTGAGGGAGAAGATTGTGCTGTGTAGATGGAACTGTGTGGACAAAAACACCCAGAAGTCGAAGCCCATGTGGGAAAAGGCAGAATGGAAAGTGCAAGAGAGTTCTTTTTTCATTTTTTGTTTTTCTCATAGTGAGTCGAGAACCTATGCCAAGAAAATTGGGGAATTGGTGAAGGAATTTACATGGGAGAGCAGCAGATTACTTGACAAAAGTTCTTTTAGTTGCAAATGAAAAACTGAAATGATGAAAAATCAGATGGATCAATACTGGAAGGAAAGAAGTTTGTTAAGTGAGTGAGGTCCTAATCCAACAGTATGTAGTAGTGACCTGTACTTGAGGAATTGGTAGAAAAAGAAAAAATAAATGGATGAACTGAAGAAATACCCTTAAGAGGCAGAACTGACAAGTTGTTTGTATGTTATAGGTGAGGAAGAATTTAAGGAAGGCATCAGAGCTAATGCCCAGGTTCCAGAGTTGGACTACTTTCACAAGGCCAGGGAACCCAGAGTATGCAAGTTTTTAATATGTGTAAGATGATGAATTTTGTTTTTGACAGGTTGAATCCATGAAGCAGGTAAAACATCTTAGAGAGGATTTGGGATCTGATGGTCATAAAGAGATTTATAGATACCTTAAAGAATATGATCATAAGGAATGCATATCTACAGTATATCAAATAGTTTTTAAAGCTTAAATTATTGTTATAGGTTAATTCTTTTTGCATTTAGTGTAAGCCAGAGGTTCAAAATTTCCTTACAACCCTTAAAACATTAAATTTATACTTTGATATAATACTTAGTAACTACTTAAACTTAGTTTCAGTTGGCATGATTCCAGCTGCTAAGACTGCATAATTGAAAACAGATATTCCCACGTATCTTTAATACATCAGCTGTCCTACAGGCTGAGCCCCGAGCAGAACAGGCTTGGGTCAACTTTCTAACAAGAGCAGATGGCAGTGCAGAAATATTCATCATCTTTCAGAATTCTTGAGTTTAAATATTCATTTTCATGTGATGTTAGATTACTAGAATAAATTCTACAATCCCCTAAACCCTAGAAGAATACTTTTCAGGCATTTCACTAATTGAAACATATAATTTATCAGGAAAGGACAATGAATATGCTCATAATATTTCAGAAACTAATTTTTTTTTTGGCTTAGCCTCACAAAGCCTTAATCGCAGTGGGACCCACCCCCTCGTTCCATTTTCTTGGGAGAACTAGTGAAGACATAGCTCTTCATCAGTCAACTGGAAATGTCACTGAATCCTCAACATCTAGGTCATATTGTAATTTTAGTCCACTTTTGAATGTGTTAGGCTATTTGTGACTGATGATAAGCCCCTCTTTTAAATGTTGGAGTTGATTTCTTACTTTGTACCATTTTGAATACATGAGTTCTGTCCTAGGTATGAGAAGAGCCTCTGCCAGCAGGTGGTGGTGAATCAATGTACTCAGCCACGCACCCGGAAAGCTCTGCTGTTGTTAGCGTTGACCCAGGCCTCTGTAGCCATAGACTAACCCTTCTGGGGAGCACCTCAGCATGAATGGTATCAAACAGTGAAACACGAACAGCCTCAAATAATTTTAGTCTTAAGTACAATCAGTCTGATGAAAATGATTTGACTCAAATCCCTGAACAAGAGCCATGTCATTGATAAATCCAACTGAAGCATATTCTTTGTAGGTCTCAAATAAAAATGTGTTCACTTCACAGTTAAAAATAAATAAATAAATAAATAAATAAATAAATAAATAACACTCGAGGGACTGTTACCTGCAACACACCGAGTTTTGATTACAGCAACCATAGGGGAAAAGCACAGCACCTAGCGAATGCCATTGAATTTGACATCTTTCTGGGTTTCATCAGAAAGTTCTTTTTCACTGCTATATTAACCTGATATTCAAAAATGTGGTAGAGGAACAAAGTAACATAATCAGAGAACATTATCAGTTCTATTAACAAAGCGCCTCAGTCACATGAGCTGAAGGGAAACAGCTGTGGATGCCGAAACTCCTGATACATCAATCCTCTTTTTTTTGCTATTTACAAGAACCCTGTCATCATGCCTGTTGTGTCTGTCATTTGCATCTAGTTGGAGGGTTTTTAGGAGCAATCATGTATCACTTACATGGAGTCAAGAGCCACTGCTTTGTGTAAAATCATTATTTCTAAATGCCATGGTTCTTTGAATTTAATGAAAGAAAATGCTTAGGTACACAGTTACATAGATAACACACTACGTTTAAGTTTATTAGCTGGAAAGCATGTATAACTTTTATTTTTTTATGATTTTTACTGGTATGTTTTAGATATATATACAATGATCGCATTTATCATAGGTGTGTAACTTTAAATATTTCTTAGTGTCTATGTCTTTTGATGGGTGATGCTTAATTAATTTCATTTATTATCATATCTAACCATGATTTAGAATGTCACTCAAATGTATGTCTCTGCCTGTGATTAAAGCTATAAATCACCTTTTTACTTTTCTCCATGTTTATCATAGTTTTCTCAGGAAAAAAGGACATCTTTTTTCAGACTCTCTCATTTAACAAAGCAATTATCTTCCTGGCCCAAGAGTTTCAATGCTCTTTGGTAAGTATAGAACTTTTAAAAATTCAACCATGGATAATTACAGTCTCTCTTTTGAAAGATTTTTTGTTTTTCTTTTGTTTAATACCACTGGCAAATGTCTGTGTTACTGGGGAGGCGTGATTGTTCCCAGAAGACTGTGACCTCTACCAGCATTTGTTTTCTACATGCCCAAAGATCAACTAAATAAGGAGGGACAAAATCATCACTGAAGTCACCAAGCTCATATCACAGAATTCACGCAAACACAGTGAGTGCTAAAGATTTGTCTCAGCATCTTCTTGGATTATGAATATTTTATTTAAATTATCCAATGATTGCATGATATAGAAATGAGTATCATCGAATTTCAATACATGATTACAGGCATTTGACTCGAGTTTTAAAATCCTACAGAAAACTGCAGAAGCACACTGATGGAAACTATGGACTGGCTCAGTGGGAATTCCTTGACCCCCACAGAGTCCTGGAAGCTCACACATTCCTGAAGGGCCTGACAGGCGCAGTTCCTGAGCCTCACTAACTAGGTGTTCTCATGAACGACTGAGTCAGGACTACTGTTCTGTGAAAACAGAGGCATTGCTACTTTGAAAGGATCGATCAAGGCAGAAATGACTGATTCTGAACCCAACATGTGTAGGGCAGTTTCCCAATTTAGCAGATAATGTGCTGCCTTCATAATTCTGGTGAAGGGAGCAAAGGCAGCTTTCCTGATGAAAAAGAAAAACTCAGTCATTCTCCATAACTTAGGAAGCTGTTACTTAGGGCAGATTTTTCAAGAAAAAAAATTTTTGTGTGTTCTTGTATGCTGACTGATACAGTATTACTGATCGATACTTGTGTTTTTAAAAATTATCACACTTCTCCTTCATTTGCAGAAAGAAATTAGAGATTCTGAATAGACTATTTGTGATTTTACACAGCAGTGGCTTACAGTGTAAGCACTGTGCTCTGCTGGTCCTTCTTCATTCATTATAGCTTTGCATATGCTCTCCAGAGATAAAGCTGCGTTTATGCTCACAGTGATCCACCATCTCCATTTGCCCAGGACTGTTCCAATTTTAAAACTGCAAGTCCCACATTCTGGTAAATGATTTAGTCCCAGGCAAGTAGGGAGGCTTGGTCTCCCTTCAGGGTACCCTTTCTTCTCTATTGTGCTTTCTCTCTTCCATGTACTGACAGCTTTTATGTTCCAGGAATCTACCACATCTGAGTTTTTCTTTAGTTACCAGGCATTTCAGAGAGCAGACAGCTGTCACTATTGTCTCCTAATGAGCTCTTTTCCCCTGGACAGTGATTTTTTTCTTTTCTTCTTTTCACAGAGGACCAAACAGCCCAGCCCAGTTTACCTCCTGGTTCCTCCTTGGGGCACAAAGGGCATCAAACATCCCCCAAAGCAGAAATAACTGAAGACAGGCTTGGAGCTTCTTTCTGGTATCATGGCAACAGTGTTGGCTGCTTTGAAGCACCTTATTAGTATGAAAGTTATTTTGCATAAAGTTACTTGTTCACTAGATCAGGAAGGTCCAGGTCCCTGCAAGCATTGCTTTCTTACACATTAGTTTTCCCCTCAGAAACCTTTTTGCTCTTAACGACATTGACAGATATCCCACAAATGATAGAAAATACTTATTAATTCCTTCCAAATGTTTGTGTGTCCCTGCATCCTGAACTGAAATGATTTGACCACTAAATGACAGCGGACAAAATGAACCCAAATATTTTTTCCTTGAGTTTAAGGTAATAGTTTATTCTCCGTCTCATTTAGTCAGGTAGATACATCACAATAACAACTGAAAATTATAAGGGGCCTTTGGTGGTTTCTCACCCATTTTTATCTTTCCAAAGAAAATATTACTGGAAGGCATAATTTGTAATTTATTCTTAACTTAGTTACACAACTTTGTTTCTCATTATCTCTAGTCCTGTAACATTTTAACTAGACAATCTCATTCACTAAAGACAAAACACAGCCAGGCATGATGGTGCAGACCCGTAATCCCTGCACTCAGGAGGCTGAAGGAGTAGGATCACAGTGAGTTGAGTCAAGCCTGGGCTATATAGTGAGTTCAAGGCCAACCTGAACCACATACTGAGATCTTGTCTCAAACAAACAAATAAACAAACAAACAACCCCCACCCATCTTATCTCTAATTATCATGCTGCCATTTTTGCTTTCTTTTTTGCTTTTTGCTCATACTTACACCTTAACCCAGGCGGTTGCTGCTCTACTACTCTGAAGATTATGATTATGACATATTCTCTTTCCTGAGTGTCATTATTGAGATAGATGAGTAAAGCTGAGCCTGATCCTGTATTGCATACTTTGCAATAATTGTCACTTTGGAATCTTTACCACAATTTAATGTGTGAGTGGGTATTATTTATTATCATTTATTATTTATATTTAATGAGTTGAGACACAATATATTAAATAACTTTCTTAAAACACAATGAAGTAAGGATAGGTATTGATGTGAATTTGGGGCTTTTTGGTTTTAAACTCATATTTACTTGCTTTAAAACTATAATATGTTCCCCCTCCCCATTGTTCCTTGATAATGTCAATCTACATTGACATTTATTCTATTATAGCACTTAATTTTATATCACTTATACAAATATTAATGGTGTGTTATTTCAATCATTTTACTAAGTGGCACTTATATGTATTTTCACTCTGTGAGATAGACTTGAATTTTCCTACTTCCATGTCAATGATAAAGACATAGTAAGAGATTAATAAGTTATTGCTGAATTGGTTTTATTACTGACTCTTTTTTTTGCTCCATTATCAAAAAAACTAAATTATTTCCCACAGTTACCTTTTGAATTCAAAAGATACAGGATGTAAATTCAAATAAACGAAAAGATACCAACCTACTGTAAAGGATGTATAACAGTTTGTGGACTTGGTGAGATATGTGTAATTGCTGTAGTACAACCATGAAATAAAAATTTAGTAATTTTTATAATTGATATAAATTTCAGAGCATGCGCCAGTAAAATGTTAGAGACATCACCCTTTGAAGGATTATGATTACAATTATCTGCCTGTTGGTAATACTTCAAGATTACCTATTTGTTTTTTTCAAGTTCCTTAGGAAAATAATAGCTACAACTTTCCATTACATTTTTTTTCATTTTAAGGAGAAAAAAATAATGAAACTGAGTTACAAAACAGGTTAGTAGGACAGTTATAATAGTTGATAGATTGCATACTGTGGTCTTCCTAGTAGTTATTCAGGGTACAGGACAAACATATCTTGCTCCATTACATTTGTAATGAGTTTGGAACACACTTCCCTGCCAGTTCCTCAATCTCCCTTTTCTTCCCTATTATCACACAGTTAGCTAGTTGTCTATTTCCCTCCTCCAAATACCATATCCTAGTACTGCCACTCTCAGATAACCTGCATCATTGTCCTGAGCAAATGACTCCATTAAAGCTCATCTTCCTACCACTTCCACTCTTCAGATCGACTCAGCTAAACTCTTATTAAATACCTCTCTTGCTAAGTGAAGTGCTCATTTGCTTCTAGGACTGTGGAGTGGCCTTTCTAGAAGGGAGACGGGTAAGGAAGAATAACACAATGTGATCAAGGAAGTGGTAATGTTTTGCTTACTAGGTACTATGGGAACAGAACAAAGGGACTATGTGCTTTTTAAGGGGACTGTGAACCATTTTGATGCTTCAAAACATATTGGCTCCCAAATGTGCAAAATCAACCACTAAGTTAAATAAGTAAATATTTACCCCCAAGGCATTCCGTTGTCACTCTTAGTGATAATTTTATGATGTTTTGTATAATGCTGCCCAGGATTTAAATTCTGATTTTATCATTTACACTAACTAACATATTGGTTGTCTAGAAATATTAATAATTTTGGAGATGTCATTTACGAGCTTGGGAATCTTTGCTCATGTAAAAGACTGAAAACTTTTCTAGATGATTTATTTGAAGAGTATGTTCATTTTTGGAACCTGAATGTAATTACATAGTATATTATGCTCAGAGTTTTGCCCGTTCAAACTACTTCATGCAATAGGATTCTGAGCTTGAATTTTGAAGACAGAGAAAGGAAAAGATATTTTCCTTTACAATTAATCCATTTCAGAAATAAATATTTATAGTAAACATTTCATAGAATACCCATTTAATTTTATTTAAAATAAAAACGGTCTACAAATTAAGGTTTTTGTAGTGAAACAGTATTAATCTCAGTTCAATTTTGCTGCCATTCTTACCAACTATCTCGGCATCTCTGAGTACATTTCCCCATTTGTAAAATTAAGCCAAAAGTGAACATGTTGCAGTTTTATCCTAAGAATTAAAGGACAAATCTTGTAAAGCAATATTATTCTTGCAATATGTTAGGCCAGAGTGTCTTCATGTCTTTTCTTCCCCCTCTCTAAAGAATGACATTTGTTTTCTTAAGCTAGAAATTCCAACTTCTCATTAACTGTCAGATGTATGTAATTTCTCTTAAACTTGGTAACAGAGAAAGTGATAGGAAGAATGCTAGACCCCGAACAACACCTGCTGTCTCTCTGAAGATCACCCTTCTCCTGTCACCAGTGGGGGACCAGACTGTGCTACTGCACGGCCTTAGCACTCAGAGAGTTTAGCCCCACACCACACAGCAGGAGCCCAACCGGGAGTTAAATTGGCCCCCTTGGGTGACTTCTTTTCATGTGCCCGGGACAGAAAGTTTGTTCTTTCCTTCCTTTTTCCTAACTTCTATATGTATATTGCCTTCCTTTTGTCAGTAATCAAATGATGAGCAAGTTCTAAAGGGAGAATATTCTGCAGAAATGGGAGAATACATCTCCACTCTTGAAGGAAGCTCCATTAACAGAGCCCTCTGGCTCCTCTCCTTTCCCTAATTCTGCCCCATGGAAAATGAAGACAAAGAACTGAGCAGGAGCTGTGTAGTCAGCCAGCTTCTACCTCCCACTCTTCCTCTTGGACACTAGCTACTTGCAGGAAGCATACATTCTGCACTGTTCCTCCATGCCGCAAGATGTGTAGGAGCAGGCTCTCCTGGAAGGCACAATACTATTCCTAATTGGTGTTTTTGGTGGTTCTAAATTAATTTTAATATTGTTTTTTGCTATTTAGGTAAAGAATAATATTGTGACTTTATAGGGATTGCATTGAATATATATTTCGCTGGGTAATACAGATATTTTAACATTGATTCTTCCAATTTGTAAATTTGGGATGTTCTTTCTTTCTTTCTTTCTTTCTTTCTTTCTTTCTTTCTTACCAGGAAACAAACTTAGGACCTTGCACTTGCCAGGCAGGTGCTTGTGCTGCTGAGCTACATCCCTGGCCCTTGGGATGTATGTTTTTACTGACTCATGATTTTTAAAATTTTGTTCATCAATGATTTGAAATTATCAGTGTACAAGTCTTTCACCTCTTTTGTTGAGTTTATTCTTGCATTTGTTCTTGTTTTCACTGTTGCAAATGGGATTGTTTTCTTAATTTCCTTTTTTGATTATTTATTGTAAATAAAATCACTGCTGATTTTTGTCTGTGCTTTTTTTTAAACCAAAAATAATAGCATCACTTTATTTTTTTAAATCAATCAAAAGAGAATATTGAATAGAGTAAAGCAGTTAATCATAATGAAACAAAACTGAAAACACTTGTTTTCAAAAAAGAAGATAGAGGAGACCTCCCATATTTGCTATATTGTTTACAGTCATCCTACCAAGAGATGCTCAGACCTCTGTCCCCAATTGCTAAAGAGGCGGGGTGGAGTTTGGGCTGTTTGATTACAAGCCCTACACTGGTTGGCTCTCAGGAGACACTACTGCTTCTCCTCCTGGCTCATGCCGGAGGAAGGTGCTTACCAAGAGGGCGGGCGAATTGCTCTGTATGTGTTTTTCTATCCTACTACTTTGCAGCATTTGTTTATTAGTTCTAATAGATTCTTTTTTGCAAGAATTTTTAGGATTTCCTGCATATATGGTATGTCATCTGTAAAGTAGACATAATTTCACTTTTTTTTCCAGTCTCAACAGATTTGATTCCTTTTCCTGTTAATTGGTATACTGCTTTCACCCTAATCATAGAGGAAAATGTTTCAGTTGTTCCCCATTGTCTGTCATGCTTGCTGTGGCCTCTTTGCATATAGACTTTCCTCTCTTGAGGTAAATTCTTTCTGTGAGTATTTGGAGATATTTTCACATCATGAGCGTCTATTCAATTTTGTCAAATGCTTTTTCTACATTATTGGGATGATCATGTATTTTTTTTTTCTTTTCATCCTGTTAATGACAACATATTACATGGCATCTTACATCTTATGCATAGATCCCAGCTGGTCACAGAGTATGGTCAAGCGTCCTGTTGAATATGGTTTGTTAGTAATTTGAGCAAGGATTTTTGCATGCACGTTCATTGGGGATATTGGCTTGGTATTTTCTTTTCTGTTTTTGTTATGAGGGTTATGTTCAACTTATAAAGTTAAATAAGAAATATTTTCTTTTCTAGTTAATGGAAGAGCTTGAGAAAACTTGTTATTAATGATTTTTAATACTGGTAAAATTTTCTTGTGAGCTCATCTATTCCTGGGTTTCTTTGCTGAGAGGCTTTAATCCCTATTCCATTTCCTTACTCTATATAGGTCTGTGCAATTTTTCTATTTTTCTTGATTTAGTTTTCTGAGGCCATTTTTTTTCCAGGAATTTATCCATTTTTTAAGTAATCCAATTTGTTGTTATGTACTTGCTCATAATAGTCCCTTATGATGGCTTTTATTTCTGACACACCCATTGTAATGTCTTTTCTTTCATACCTAATTGCATTTATTTGAGTATTCTCTGTTTTCTTAATTTACTAATGGTTTTTCAATTTTGTTTGTATTTACCAAGATTATTAAATTGCTTTCATATAGTCTAGGATTTGTTTCTGCCTTAATATTTATGATTTAATTCCTTCTTCTAACTTGGTGTTTAGTTTATTTTTTCCCTTAATTTCTTAAAGTATATGTAAAGTAAGGGTTTTCAAAATATCTTTTTTTTAAACTGTAGGTGTTTATTGCCACATATTTTATTTTTGCTACTTTTTTTTCTGTGTCCCATATATCTGGCACACTGTATTCTTATTTTCACCCTTGGTTGAGATAGTTTTTAAATTATCTTTCAGTCTGCTCTAAAACCACTGCTCAACAGGTATTAGTTTTCACGCTTTCACATTGCTATTTAGTACGGTTTTGTTCAAGTTGATTTAACCCTGTTTTTCTTAGGTAGGTCTGGTTGTTTTTATTTCTGCACTTGGTTGAACTTCTGATTTTGTTCAGGCACGGTGCTCCCGACCTCACTGAATTGTTTTTCTGCATCATCTCATAGTTCATTGAGCTTTTTTAAAATGATCATTCTGAATTCTTTATTAGGCTGTTCATGGATTTCTGTGTCCTTTGAGGTTGATTATTGGAAATTTATTGTTATTCTTTTGACAATATTGCTTCCTTAATTTTTCATGTCCCTTATAGCTTTGTGTTGGTTTCTGAGCATGTGAAGAAGGTTCAGGTAGTTCTTCCACACTTTACATACCAGCTATGGCGGGAAAGCCTTTCACCTTGAGGTGGGCCTGAGTCTGCTAGCTGGGGTAGGCATGTGGGGCTCCCAGGTTAGCACATAGTCTTGTGTGGCCTGATAGTACTTGAACTTGAGGTGGTGAGGGAGGGATGGACAGTGGTATCTCCAGCTCTGAGGAGGGAGGTGTATTGGTGATTCTGGTGCTGGGAAAAGTTCAGTGCAATCTCAAGCCTAGGGTATTCTATTGGTGTGACCACAGGCAGCTTTATTAGCCTTAACATATAAAACTATAGATTTATTCTATTATTATGAATACCTGATGGAAACACTAGTCCCCAGCCATTGGAATATACTTCATAAACCATGATATATCATCATAAACATAATATTGTTTTTCCTTTATTAATGATATTCAAGTAGAAAATAATAAAAGAGAATTCTTTGTAGGCCACAACTCTGAGGCACTATGATGAATAGCAAATGCAAATGTTTGTTAACTATTTGATGGAACCTGGTTCTTATTAATTTTAGAAAAGTGATCAATTGAGAAAACTTTTCATATCTTTCTATCCTATTTAGAGGCAATCCTATTAAATCATCACTAGAATGTGAAGAGTGCTTCAGAGCTATCTAAATACTTGGGAAGCTGAAGCAGGAGGGTCGCCATGAGTCTGAGACCACTCTGGGCTGCACAGTGGGTTAAAGGTCAGCCTGGACCAGATAGTGAGACCCTGTCTCAAAAACAACAAAACAGACATTACTTTAAAGACTGAAGAAAAATGTAGGTATTTTAGATAATTACTTAATAAAATATTATTTTTCTAGATTTGGTGCTATTTTTTCCAATTTTAAAATTTTCTAAGATTATTTTCTAACTCTAAATCCATATTTTTCTTTTCTAATTTGTAGTAAAAAATTTGTATTCTTTTTCTTAAATAGAGTCTCACAGAATTATACAAATTTCAAACCTTTAAACCTGATGTATAAATGTTTCAGATTTATTGGTGGACTACCTCCTTCTTTTCAAGTCTTTTTTTTCTTTTCACAGAATCTTTAAGATTTCATCAATTATGTGGGGTCAAATTGGCTTTAGACTTGGATCACATTCTTTCTGGCTATCCTTTTAGATATGAAGATCCAAAGTTAGAAGTTACACATGGAAGGGTATTCAATATTCATGCTAAATAAATAAATACAAGGGAAAAGAGGCTTCTCTTAGACAAGGATTGGTCATCTCATTAAATTAAAGAAATAGTCCAATAAAATGACTAATGTAACTTAATAGTCTTGGTCCTGGCAATTCCTGGTTCAAGAAATTGAGGAGAAGGTATAGTCATTTGAAAAATATCCTTCAATCTTACTATGCAAAGGAGACCAGCAGAAGAATATGGACAAAGAGAGAGAGAGAGCAAGAGAGAGAGAGAGGGAGAATTAAACTGGGGGAGACTTGAGAGATAAATAGAAAAATAAAATCACTAGGCTTTGGTCAGAGGGAGAAAAAATCACAGAGGAGAGAGATCTAGTTCTAACTCTTCTTCAAATGTGTTTTTAAAATGAGGGTGCTATTTCATGCTTATCAAAGGAAAATTGTGCTGGTTTCTACTGGAATTTAGTGAAGTAAGAAAGGCAAGGTCGATAAAGGCTTGTTTTCTGGTATAAACTTCCTGAGAAGAGATAGAGATATCACAAGAAGAGAGAGAGAGAGAGAGAGAGAGAGAGAGAGAGAGAGAGAGAGAGAGAGAAAGAGAGTATTGACTAAACTGTGTTGCAATAATATTCATGGAAGACTTTCCTAGACTGATTACTGATTATGAAACATGTTCTCTTGATAAAAGTTGTCCAAGAGGAAAACTAGAGGATCCTCCTGAAATAGTCAAAGCATTACTGAGGATCAAAGTAAAATAAAACTCGTACTGTGTGTGGGGAAGCAACTGAAATTGCTTGTGTCCTTAGGAAGCCTGATTAATAAATTTATGAATTTCAGACTCCAAGAGAAATTGCAACAAATAAGTGAAAAAGATGCTGGGCAGGAGAATAACAGATCAAGTTCTAGCCTTAGACTGATATTGGTCTGATGGAAGAATTCTTCTGGGGTGAAAAAACCGAATTCACAGAAATGGAAGTAGGCAAAAATTTACTAGAAAAATAGTTGCATTACCAGTCCTAGAAATCACTCTTTCCCATTTCTCATAATAAAAGAGCCTTCACAAGACCAAATTTACAAAAAATTATCAGAAGAATAAATGTTCAGAAAGCTAAGTGAGACAAAGTCTTGAGGCCTATTAGTAAATAGCACTACTTTTGCATTAGAGAAGGGAATTATCTATTTAAGTACTGACTGAACTTTCTGAAAAGAAATGAATGCTGGCTGAGGCAAAGAAAAAATGTCAGGAGAGAACTGCCCTTTGTGGCCATTAAAAGTCTCAGAAAAGCCGGGCGTGGTGGCTCATGTCTGTAATGCCAGCACTCGGTAGGCTGAGGCAGGAGGATTGTTGCGAGTTCGAGACCAGCCTGGGCTACAAAGTGAGCTCAAGGCCTGCCTGAACTGCATAGCGAGACCCTCTCTCAAAAAGACAAAAAAAAAAAAAGTCTCAGAAAGTTCCAGGTCTTAAGAGCTCATAGTAGAGATACTGTCTACACTAGCCACCTCCCAAACCCAAGTACAAACTACAGAAACCTAAGCAGTTTTTTAATGTGCTGAGTGTGAACAAAGGCAGAAATTAAGGAGAACAATTAAAGGTGGGCCTGGGAAAACTGTAAAGTCTAGGAATAAGATTATTTTCTAAATGGATCCAGAGCTGTTGCAGTGTCTTGTGTATTATTAATTTTTTGGACTCTTCTTTCTGAGGCTTTTAAGTAATTTTATCAGTTCCAGCTAGAGAATGTATTAGCATTGGCTGGTAAACAATCATCCACAAGCCTTCTGGCTAAAATAGAGAAAGGAAGGTTGAGGATAATGAATTCTGGATTTTAATTTATTTGAATTTTAATTCATATGGACAAGAAATTGTACTTTGAATTTTAATTCTTTTAAACTTTAACTTGAAGAGTTTGTAACTTCAACTCTTTAGAAATTTAGCTGATGAGGGCAGACAATTTGATTTCTGAATTTATGTTTATGGATTTTAAGTAGGATATAATCTTTGAAATATAGTTTTTCTCCAAGAAATTCATAATAAGGGAGATTTACTAAACTTCAGACCATTTCCTTGTTGCTAGAAAAATACATGTTATTTTGTATTGTCTTTTTAGCTCATTGTCAAATCTTTGATTAGTTCATTCTAAAGTAGTTTGATGCAATCTAGGATGGACTACTGAGTTCAAAATAAATTTCCATCCCTGAGGGTAGAATGCTCTTGCAATGACTGAGTTACTTTACTGTCCCAACAAATTTCAGAACATCAAAGGACCAAATATATTCTGACACCAGCGTTTCTGATGGTCACCTGAAGGATAGTGGTGTTGATGTGGGAAAGCAGGGCTTTCTGGAAAAATTCCTCTACTGAGAGAAATAGTCATACTTGGGCTCAAGCCAAAGAAGTTAATAGAATAGAATTCTGAGCAATATCCCAAGCAATCACCTCTTGCTCCTTGCCTCGTGTACACTAGTAGTAAACCTAAGGCACATGTGTCTCAGTGGGCTAGTTTTTGTCATTGGAAGCTCTAAAAGTTCACTCACCGTCACGGAGATGGACATCCATTAGTGAATGTAACACAGGCAGCAACTCTCCACTCAGTTTCTCTTTCATGGAGGCCAAGTGAAATGGCAAATTAGACAATTTGCAATAAGAATCAGTAGCTCATGCTCTTTCTGACTCTCTTTTTCTTATAATGGACAACTGTGATTTTGCTTTCTTACCCTTGAGTCTTCATTTTTCTAGTAATATGTCTTATTATATTGATCAGACTTGCCATTGCAAGAAATATCTGACACAACTTTAAAAAGAGGTTTATTTGATTCATGGTCTAGAGGCTTCAGTCCATGGTTAGCTGGCTCCAAAGCAGAAACCTCATTGCAGAAGGGGTGGTGAACAAAGCTGCTTGCCTCACGGTGCTGAACAGGCAGAGCACAGGGGAAGAGAGTCAGTGAGTGATACAGTGTTTAAAGCCAGACCCCACTTCCTCCAACTAGACACCACCTCCTAAAAACATATCAGGCTATGAATCTCAGTCCATTAATGAGTGCTCTACTCCTTTGATCCAAGCACCTTTCTTGCAGCCTTTTCATCTAGTCAGATGGACTATCAAAATTAACTGGCATACTTGTATTTGGAGCAACTACCTCTCTCATTTTATAAGAGTGCTGATGAAATTGTCTTGAATCTCCTGGCCAACACATAAGCGACACTTGACCTATCACACGCAGCCTGAATCTTCAGAAACTGAGCTAGAGTTTGAACGGCTATGGAACTCATTTTCTTTTGTAGAGCAGTATCCTAGAGAAATGGCTTTACTAATTCCTGTTACCTGTATCACCTGAGCTTCTTAGTGTGTATCCTTTGCACAGCCTGATTCTTTAGCTTATTTTAAAATTCCAAGAACTATCTCAAATCTACCTCAGATTATGTTTCTGTTCAAATTGGAAGATTTGGTTACTTTCTTTGCAAGATTACTACTTGAGACAGCTATTTTTAAAATATGAACACTTGTGAAGGTCATTCAAGACTCCCTTACTCAGAATCTTTGGAGAGAATCCCAGAAAACTACATCTTTAGAAGTTCCTCAAGAAAAAAATAAATAACAACTACATAAGTGATTCTTTTCTCTGTTACCTTATGGTGCTGAACAGACTCTTCCTTTAAGTGTCTAGTAATTGCTATAGATCTTATCAAACAACATTTACGGCAGAGTCAGACTAACATGTTGAAAATGGACAAATACTAGAATTTACTTTGGACTTATTCCATCTTCAAATATAAATGGAAATATCAAATTGGAAGAGGAAAACTAGTGTCATGATGTGTATGTGGGCTCATATTTATTATGAAAACAATACAGCCTCATGGAAATTGATAAATTCCATAGATAAACTAAATGATTGGTTATCCTCAGAGTCCACGGTTTTCCTCAAGATATTTTAACTCTAAGACTTCAGGTAAAAAATGAAGAAAAGAAAGCTTCAACTACATACTTT
Organism: Hydrochoerus hydrochaeris; assembly: GCA_004027455.1. Classification (NCBI taxonomy): domain Eukaryota; kingdom Metazoa; phylum Chordata; class Mammalia; order Rodentia; family Hydrochaeridae; genus Hydrochoerus; species Hydrochoerus hydrochaeris. Next base: position 394 of record PVLA01005107.1, on the reverse strand, counting down.
CGAGGGAAATACTTATAAAAATTATTTTGTAAAATATTCAGGTTGGATAAAGGAAATTTAAATTTCTCTACATCCAGTACAGAGCAACTTTACTCATAAGACTTGAATCAGATAAAAGTGGATAATAAAATCTTGTCAGTTTAGAATTCAATCACTTCAACTCTGTAATGTAGTTACTTCTGCATTATGGAGTCCACTCAGACTGTTTTTTACCCTTAGGGTTTTCCCTCTCTCTTGTTCTCTCTAGAATTCCTAGGAGCTTACTTACAGGAATGATGCCAGTATTCCAAGTCGGTATCACAGATCCAAATCCCTCTGCGGCACCCTTTTCTGTGCATGCCGCGTCCTAGTCCATCCACGCCTTGTGACAATTGCTTCTCCAGGAAAAGGACAC